>PVKP010022025.1:0-25253 GCA_004027715.1 Plecturocebus donacophilus
CTGGTACCATGGGTCTACGCGGCCCAGGAACGCAGCCAGCTCTCCCAGCTCCAGCTGCCTGGATGCTGCAGGCTTCTAGGAGGAAGGAGATGGGGCAGACATGTCAGGCCCTCTCTTCCAGCTCTGCCTTCCAGCCTAGGCTGTGTGAATATGGCCAAGTCATTTAACCTTTTGGGGCCTCAGTTTCTTCATGTGAAGACGCATTGTTGTTCTCTGTCTTATAAACTCAGATGAAGCTAGAATATCTTTTGCTGAGGTCCACTCACCAGGGACATTGAAAAATGATCACCGGCCTTAAAAGGGGAGAGACAATGTGCAGTAGAAAGAGCTACGTCCCCACAACTGGATTAATGGACTTCACTGCCTGAAATTTCCTTTTGTGTGGGACTAGAAAGTGTGGGGTGTGTGTGTATGCGTCTATATGAGAGAGGGCAGAGAAGGGAGAGGGGGGCCGAGAGAGAGAGAGAGAGAGAGAGAGAGAGAGAGAGAATGAGAATCCTGTATTTGAAAAGTTTGCAACTAATGCCATTACATACAAAAACAAAACAAATAGCAGCAGCAAGCAGGCTGCCAATGAGAGAGACCCAACCTCTGGGCACATGCAGCCCCCAGAGCACCATCTGCAGCCTCCGAAATAGAAGACTGCTGATGCCTCTCCCACCTCTATCTTCTTTTTTCTTTCTTTCTCTTTTTTTACACGGAGTTCTGCTCTTGTCGCCCAGGCTGGAGTGCCGTGGTGTGATATCGACTCACTGCAACCTCCACCTTCCGGGTTCAAGTGGTTCTCCTGTCTCAGGCTCCCGAGTAGCTGGGATTACAGGTGCCCACCATCACACCCAGCTAATTTTGTGTATTTTTAATGAGACGGGGTTTCACCATGTTGCCCGGCTGGCCTCTCCCGCCTCCACATTCTAAGGATGCCGGTTCTAGTCCCTGAGCTGGGGGTGTGGGGGATGGGAGGCTGCAGGTGTGTCCCTGCTCGGCCTGCCCCGTCTCTGCCCCGCCACTGCCTCCCCGCAGTCCAGTCACCTCCGGCGCCAGCACTGGGATGTAGTAGAGCTGCAGGCTGAGTCTGGGAGTGAGGCAGAACTTCTGGGTCTCCCGTTTCCTAGCAATGAGCAGTAAAGCAGAGGAGGTTAGGGGCGGGGCTTGGCTTCTAACAGACTTGGCTCTGCTATGTGTTATCTCTTGACCTTGGGCAATTTGTGTCATCTTTCTGAGCTTCTGCTTTCTCATCTATAAAATGGGTACAGTAATGTTTCCCTCAAAGGCTGGTGAGGGCTCACGGAGCTAACGAACATAAAGCAGTGATTGGGTGCTCTGTGATGGCTATGCAGCACTGCACAACATCCTCCTCCGTCCCACCCTGGCCTCTGCTTCCTAACCCTCTCTTGCCACCCTGTGATCCTTCACCAACCCATGCAACTCCCACCTGTGCCCTGACCAGCGCCCACCCCCAACCCCCACCTCGGGGCCCCACCTGAGTGTGTGGTAGGCTTGGGCCAGGCGCCCCAGCATTCTGTCGTCTCCCAGCACAAGTACTCTGGCTGTGTGCAGCCGAGAGACGCCGGGCAGCACTTCCCCATCCCCACCGGGCCTGCCTGTTCTCCGGTGTAGCCCTGGGGGCCCGTCCCAGCTGCCAGGCATCAAGAAGTCCAGGGGCCACACACGCTTCTTAATGCCTCCTTTGCGCTGCAGCCCAGCTCGCTCCATCTCGGGGCTGCTGGGTGCAGGGAGCTCATCAGCCCCCAGGGGAAGGTCCCGCTCGATGCCACTGTCAGTGGACAGCACGGACACCCGGGCCAACTCCCGGTCTGGCCGGAGGCCCTGCAGATCCAAGACCTCCAAGTCAGTACTGAGGCGCAGCTGGGATCTTGGGCGGAGGAACAGTACCAGTTCCTTCCCTGGGATGGGGGAACAAGGGCAGTGAGGACATGTGAGGCTGGCAGGCTACATTCCTGATTTCAGCCAGTCCTCCTCAGAGGATACGCATACACAGAAACACAGACACACACACAGACACATGAGGACAACACATCCACACTTACACACAGACACACAGATGCATACACACATCTATAGGCACAGACACACATGCACACATAGACACATGCACGCACACACACAGACACATGCACACGTAGACACCCACACACATGCACACAAAGACATACAGATGCATACACACATCTACAGACAGACATACAGATACATGCACACACACGAACACACAGACAATACACATCACACACACAGACACACAGATGCATGCACACATCTACAGATAGACACACACGCACACACACAGACACACACATATGCATGCATACATACACGTGGACACAGACATATACCACTGTTTCCAGCCAGCTGCATGGGCACGTACAGAGCTGTTCCTCACCGGTCCACAGGTGGAAGGTAATGGAGGGGCTGGGTAGGGGAATGCTTGGTGGCCGCTCTGGGACAGGGTCACCTGCAGAAAGGAGCAGGCTATGGAGGCCATGGAGGAGAAGGGTGTGGGAGCCTCCTCTGCCCTCCCTACCCTGCCCAGCTCCTGTGCAGGGTCTTAGAAAGGTGGCAGGGACTCTCTCCTTCACATCTGGCCTGGCTTTCCATTTCTGCCACCACCTGCCTATCCAGGGCCCAACAGTGCAGCTGTCCCCTCCCTGTCCAACAATGCTTAGCAGCTATGTTTCCTACAAACCTAGCTCAGCCCTTAGGGGTCTTCAGAAACCAGGTCACAAGGCCTTTTCCAACCTATTCTCCTATGCTGGCCATGCCTTCAGCCCTGTGCAACCACCAGACTGGCTTTCACACTATTGTTTTCTTTTTTTCTTCTTTTTTGAGATGGAGTCTTGCTCTGTCTCCCAGGCTGGAATGCAGTGGCGCAATCTCGGCTCACTGCAACCTCCACCTCCCGGGTTCAAGCAATTCTCCTGGACCTGGGAGGCAGAGAGTTCAGCCTCCAGAATAGCTGGGATTACAGGCACCTGCTACCAAACTCAGCTAATTTTTGTATTTTTTAGTAGAGACAGGGTTTCGCCATGTTGGCCAGGCTGATCTCAAACTCCTGACCTCAGGTGATCCACTCACCTCAGCCTCCCAAAGTGCTGGGATTACAGGTGTGAGCCACCACGACAGGCCTCCCGCTGTTCTTAAAATGCCCTGCCTGCATCCAGACAAGGCAGGAAAGACCTCAGCCCTTCTCAGGGCTGCTTCCAATATCTTGCACACAGTAGACACTCAATTAACATTTGCTGCTGTCGGTGATGTTAAAGAGACATCATCAGCAAAGTCTGAGGGCAGCAGGAACCCTGGGTAATCTAGGGGAGAGACTGAGGCCAGCCTGTCTTCCTGCTCCTCTTTCTAGAATCTTTTCTGACCACTCCAGAGGCCCATGGTGGTCATTGCCTCCTAGCAGACTTTGTCTGCACACTGGACCTCACATGTGGTCTTAGGATTTGCCTCTGTATTCCCATTTCACTTCTATGTTGCTGTGGCTCCTCCTTCATGAGGCTGCAAGCTTCTTAGGGGAGAGCAGCTGGTGTTCACTGAGCACCTACTACTGCCTGCCACACCTTGTTCTACTCATTTGGTGCACACTGTAATCATTTCTCTGGACCCTCCAATGGCCCTGGGTGACAGGTGATATTATTCTCCTCAGTTTACAGGGGAGGATCCAGGACATGAAGAAGTTGAAAACTGACCCAAGGTCATATAGTAAACAGCAGAAAGAAGACTTGAGCCCAGGCAGCTCAGCTCCAGAGTCTCTGCTTTTAACCCACAACAGTGTGCTTATAACCACTGCTCCATACTGCCCCCTACAGCCACAGCCTTGACGGGGTTGCTGCCTGGTCATTAAGATGCACAGGGCTTAGCCAGGTATGGTGGCGCGTGCCTGTGGTCCCAGCTATTCAGAAGGCTGAGGTGGGAGGATTGCTTGAGCCCAGGAGGTCAAGGCTGCAATGAGCCATTATGGAGCCACTGCACTCCGGCCTGGATGACAGAGTGAAGCCCCATCTGAAAACAAAAAACAAAACAAAACAAAACAAAACAAATGCACAGGGCAAGTCTGGGCAGGAGACAGGTGGCCCTGGATGTGGCTTGGGGGCAGCCCAGATGGTCTTGCCTGATCTAGGCAATCACTGGTGAGTGTCAGCAAGGGGCCATAGAGGAGCAAAGGCAGATTGGCGCCAGAGTTTGTCCCAGCTTCTAGAGAAGGGGGAGCAGCCTTTTCCATGTTGGATCGGAGGCAGTGCAGAACGTTAAAGCAAAAGAGTGGAAAACTGCGAAGATGGAGTCTTTAAGCAGTTTTTATCCTGCCCACCTCACCCAACTTCTGTGGCCTCTACCCAACCTGGGCTGCCAAGTTCAAATCCAGGGCCTGGCCCACTAACCTCTTCCAGTGGATTCCAGTCCTTAACCCCATGCCCTATGCACTGGCGTGATCATGGCTCACTGCAGCCTTGACCTCCTGGGTACAACTACAGGTGCACGATCAGTGACCATGCATATCTGGGACATGCAGGCTGACACATTCCATGATATTTTGGGTGACCATGAAACAGGACCCAAATCAGAACCACCCTACAACAGCCAGGAAACACATATTTGGGACGTTTCTCTAGTCTATTTCAGATACCCCCATCTACATGGGGCTTGCGTCAGCGTAGGCATTATCTTACCTACATAACGCCTTGCATAAGATAAGGTGATATCTTATAAATGTGCAAATAGGAAGGGTGAGGAATAAAAATCTATGATACCAGATGTAAACGATGTTGACTCCTCTGCTCTTTTAGATGCTCTGGTCCTTACGATCAGCTCTTTTGATTACTACAGCAGAGTGGTGAACTAGACAGCCTAGCTTTGCCACTTACTGCCTTGGGTGATCTTGGGTAAGATATTTAACCTCTAACTCAGTTTCATCTGCTGTAAATTGGGGATAATAATCTTTTCTATTTCATAAGTTGCCTTTGAGGTTTCATTGATTTAATACAGTATAGGCAATATATTTAAATATATGTAAACTGATTAGAACAGCAGCTAGGGTATAGTAGGGGCTCTGGGGGTGTCAGCTGCTATCATGACTAAATTACCTGCCTTTTTTTTTTTTTGTGACAGAGTCTCACTCTGTCATCCAGGCTAGAGTGCAGAGGTGCTATCTTGGCTCACTGCAACCGCTGCCTCCCAGGTTCAAGTGATTCTCCTGCCTCAGCCTCCCAAGTAGCTGGGATTACAGGTGCTCACCACCACTCCTGGCTGATTTTTTTTTTTTTCATTTTTAGTAGAGATGGGGTTTCACCATGTTGGTTAGTCTGGTCTTGAACTCCTGAACTCAGGTGATCCACCTGCCTCGGCCTCCCAAAGTGTTGGGATTACCAGCATGAGCCACCACGCCTGGCCTAATTACCCGCCTTCTTAGTCCTGGTCCTGCCAAATCCCTGGGTTGTCCTCAGGCTCTTAGGAGTCAGCCAGACACACGGACAGCGGCAGGTCCAGCACTTGCTCTCTGGCGCCCACTTCGGTGCAGTGAGCTACCCCTGCGGGGCCCTTGGCAGGGTCCCCCATCGTCCCATCGCTTACCGCAGCAGTGCCTCGCCGCTGGCCCCAGCAGCGAGCAGTAAATCTCCTCCAGCCTCTCCACGTGTCCTGCCCGGCTCGGGCTGGCCTCGCTGGCCATCTGCTCCACGGCAGCCACCACGGCATGGAAATAGTGCTCCAGGGTGCGGGGGGAGCTGGCCTGTTGGGGAGGGGCATCAGAGCCTGGGCCTCGGCCCAGCGCCTATGCACCTGAGCTCCTAAGCCAAGTCCGAAGGGCTGTGGTAGCCCAAGGTGACACCTCCCCACTTTCCCTGGGGGACTGGCAGGAGCTTCCCCCAAAGGCTTCTGGATCTTGCATCCAGGGCCCCATGCCTGCCCTACACGTTGGGGGTCCCCTCTGCCTCTCATACCCTATTACGGGGAGACTGCAGGTCTGCAACATCTGTTACCTAGAGAGGCAGAGATGGCCGCTGACGCCCACCGCCTGAAAGTGTCACCCAGCACTTGGATCACCACTAGACTGAACTTCAGGAAGTCAGGGAGTTTTTTGTCTGTTTTGTTCACAGCTGCATCTCCAGCACTTAGTACAGCTCACTGCACCAGGCTTGTTCTAGGAGCTGGGATACAGCAGCAAACAGAATGGACAAAAATTTGCGGGGCCAGGCACGGTGGCTCACACCTGTAATCCCAGCACTTTGGGAGGCCAAGGAGGGTAGATCACCTGAGGTCAGGAGTTCAAGACCAACCTGACCAATATGGTGAAAGCCTGTCTTTGCTAAAAATACAAAAATTAGCCGGGTGCGGTGGGTTGTGCCTGTAATCCCAGCTACTCAAGAGGCTGAAGCAGGAGAATCGCTTGAACCCAGGAGGTGGAGGATGCAGTGAGCTGAGATCACTCCATTGCACTCCTGCCTGGGCGAGAGAGTGAGACTCTACCTCAGAAAAAAGAAAAAAAGGGGGGAGCGCCTATTATAGTATGTATATGGCAGAAAGAGCAGGCAATCAACAAGGTAAGTAAAGTTTATAGTATAATAAATAACAATAAACACCAAAGACAAAATAAAGCAGAGAAGGAGGATGTGGAATTTGAGGGAGGGGCTAAATTATTTAGATTTTGTCATCTGGGAAGCCTCCCTGAGAAAGTGACTTTTAAGGAAAGACTTAAAGGAAGTGAAAGAGTGAGCCACGCAGATATCTGAGAGAATATTCCAAGCACAGGGAGCAGCATGCGCAAAGGTCCTGGGTGCAAGTATGTCAGGCCTGCGCATGTTCGGAGAAAAATGAGGAGGCTTGTATAGCTGGAGCAGAGGAAATGAAAGGGAAAGTTAGGAGACAGCCCGGAGAGAAAATGAAGAGAGGTGGGGACAGGTCAAGGCCCTCAAGATGAGGTTCTTGGAGACAGTTTATTTTGGTTTTTAGAGATGGGGTGTCTCGCTATTACCCAGGCTAGAGTGCAGTGGTACAATCACAGCTTTCTGCAGCCTTGAACTTGGCTCAAGTGATCCTCTTGCCTTCTGAGTAGCTGGGACTGCAAACACATGTCACTATATCTGGCTTTTTAAAAATTATTATCATGTGTAGAAATGGGGTTTTGCTATGTTGCTCAGAATGGTCTCAAACTCCTGGCCCCAAGCAATCCTCCTACCCTGCCCTCTCAAGTACCTGGGATTATAGACATGAGCTACTGCACCAGGCTCTTATAGGTCATTGCAGTAACTTTGGCTTTGACTCTGAGTGAGATCATGTAGTAGCCACTGTTGTGGTGACACAGATTCCTGCTTTGAGGACAGACACTCATTCACCCTACTGCTAGGAATACTGACATTGCCTTATATCTTGTTATTATTATTATTATTTTGAAACATAGTTTCACTCTGTCACTCAGGCTGGAGTGCAGTGGCACGATCTTGGTTCACTGCAACCTCTGCCTTCAGGGTTCAAGAGATTCTCCTGCGTCAGCCTCCCGAGTAGCTGGGATTACAGGCATGTGCCACCACACCCAGCTAATTTTTCTATTTTTAGTAGAGACAGGATTTCACCATGTTGGTCAGGCTGGTCTCGAACTCCTGACTTCAGGTGATACACCCACCTCGGCCTCCCAAATGCTGAGATTACAGCTGTGAGCCACCGCGCCCAGCCAAAATGTATTAATTTTTGATTTGGGGGAAAAGGTGATGTGAAACAGGAGAAGGAGGAAGAGCAGGGTGAGTGACTGGTATGGGTATGCAGGGACCAGGGCTGGACCCGACAAGGGGCTACGGGCAGGGCCATTACCTGCAGCTTCCTGTGCAGAGCACCTGCGTGGCAGGCCTCCCCCAGAGCCGCCTGCAGGGCATGGGAGACCACGTGGCGCATGCAGGCCTCCGGCGTCTGCTGCACCTGGGCTGCCTCGATCTCCAGTAGCAGAGCGCTGCACACAGAGGCAGACACCAGCTCAGGATCCACGAAGAGGAGTACTCTGAGGGCAGAGGCAGAGGGGAGGGGTGAGATTGATAGTAACTAATGGGAGAGGGGCCACCAGATGGGCACCCTCAGAGCTGTGCAGCACCCTCAGGTAATTTAATTCTGCTGAAAAGAGGAGTCTTCAATTCAGAGTCTCTAGGGAGGATGACAATAGGAAGTGGTGAGGACTGTGGCAAATGAGATCGTGCACAGCCCTTATCAAGGGGCGGCTCTAATCCACTGTCCACAGAGGAAAGCAGGCCTAGTCACATGTCTAGGAAAGTTCTAGCCTGAACTCTGCGCCCTCTCTCAGCATCCTGGTCCAGTGACCAGGTCACCTTCTAGGAGGGACCCTAAATCCTTCCTGCCAGAACTGGAGCTCTGAACCCTGAGGGAATCCCACCTTCTCTCATCACCCTTATCACACCAGAGAACCGACCTCCCCATCTCCCTCCTCCTCTCCCACCATGTCTCCCCACCTCTCCCATGCTAAGTCCTCTGGGTGCCCTGGGCCTCCATGCATCCTTCATGAACACAGCACCTGACACCCCAAGCTCAAGCTGTGCCTTTCAGAGCCAAGTTAGTGGAGGTGCTTGCAGAAAAGGGAGGTGCCACTCCCAATGTCATCACCCCTCTCCCCAACAGGAGCAGGAGACACTTCCTCAGTCTTATCTAAGGGGCTGGGCATCCCCTATGGAAGCCCTCAGGCTTCACTGTGCAGTTGCACCTGAGCCCCTCCGCTATGGCTATTCTGGAGTCTCCTCCAGCTGCCTGGCTGGAAGGATGTTGGATCATGGCCAAGGGCAGGATGGAGGTTGATCAGAGCTCCAGAGTGCCCACAAGGCCTTGTCCACGTTCTGCATGTGAGCAGGGTAGCTTTGAATCCAACCTGAGAAGAAAGACCTATCCTGCTGTCAGTGGTGTCCAGAAAACAACATGGCATGCCAACCTTGAATTGCAAACGCACTCCACTGCTGGACAAATGTCATGGCTGGGGAGGTCTACTAGGGCTCTGCTTAATCCAGCCTCCTCTTTTGTTCTCCTGCCAGGGAGGAGTCACTAAAGCCATGGAACTTTTAGGAGGCTGAAGGGATCAGTTTTTCTGGAGCCACTCACCTCTCTTGGTAGGGATACAGTTCATTCATCAAGTTCTGTTCGGCAATGACCATCCTTTGGTACAGTGTCCCTGCAAACCAGACCACTTTGGCCAACCAGCCCCCAAGTCTCTGATTCTCATTCTCCACCTTCTTAACAGAAGGTGTGGAGGCTTTTGAGCTCCATGATATCCTGGAGAAAATGGTAAGACCTTGGGCAGTGTTGGAGGTGTAGCGTGGGAGACAAAGATGCCCAGTGGCTTTTACCTGGGACGGCCGTCTCTGTTTTCAGCCTTGTCGCACAGTCCAAGGCGACTGTGCAGTAGGGGGTGGGCAGGGTCAGCAATCTTGTGCAAAAGGCATAGGTTCTCTGGTAGAGCTCCTCTGTGATTCCTGTGGCCTGAGTGAGAGCAGGGAGGGAGGGAGAGGTGAAGAGTCCTGTGGGAGTTTCTGGGGAGGGGCTTGGGAGAAGAGATAGAAGGTCAGACCTGACAGCTAGGCCTGGGCTCACAGCTCTCTCCCAAACCCACACCTTCCAGCCTCTTCCCCAGTACCTGTAAGACATCCCTTTGTCTCCCCGCTCCAACTTACCAAGATAAAAATTCATTGCAACAAGTTCTGCAAGCAAATCAACTCCATCCACCCACCCCCTCCACGCTTCTGCTCCATCAGAGAAGCACATTCCTGCGGTCCTCTAGGCTCAAAACCTTGGAGGCACTTCTTCAGCCTCCTTTGCTCATCCCTGCATCCCATATGCCTGAGATGCTCCTCAGTACCCCAGAGCCCGCCCTCCCCACCTCAGTGTGCCCTCTGCCTTTGCCGGAGCCAAGCCACATCTTGACAATAGACTCTCCAGCAACCCCAGAATTGCCCTTCCTGCCTTCCTTCACCACCACTCCCACCCCTGCACAAATACCCAGCTCCTGATGACTCTTCCCGAGACAGTAACCACATCTGTGTTGTGACTCTTCTCTGTGTAGGGATCAGTGATGTCTCCTGTTGCATTGCACACATGAGCAAACCCAGAGACCTCCTTCTGCCATTCAAGGCCACTGTCTCTCCAAAGTTATCTCTCCATATAGGAGGGAAAGGGGGTGGCTAGTGCTTAGAAGCCAGTTTAGGGCAGGCAGTCCAAGGAATTTTCTAGGCTCATCCTGTCAGAGACTGACTGCCCTCTAAGGAGAAAGGACAGTGTCCAGCTCAGCCACATGCAAGTCACCACTAACACCTTGACCTCAGCCCCCAGCTCACCTTCGTGAGCACGTACATTACAGTGTGCAGCAAGGGAATGATGACATGCCGGAGGTCCTCGCTTTCCGCCTGGAAAACAAGAGATCACATGACAGGTATTGGGCTGGGGGACTCCCCACTCCTAGCAGGAGGTAGTCTAGGCTGGGGTTAGGCAGGAGATGGGGTGGAAGGCAGCCAGGAGGAGAGCAAAGGGCCATTGTCCACTCTGGATAGAGAGCAGGGAGGGGAAGGCACACAGGTGTGGGAGCTCCTTGGGGAGGGTGTGGGAGCATGAGAGGCCTCAGAGAGCTCTGCAGGGGAGGGGCCAAATTCCATCAGGGAAGGAGCCGCAGCAAAACAAACAAGCCCCAGCTTGGAGCGCAGTGTTTCCCGAACAGCTGCAAGCAGAACATTGGGTAGTGCGGAGGATAATTTATGTGGTCCGAGGATAATTTTGAGAAATGTCAATAGTCGTATATTTATGTTTATAGGTCTGTTTCTGACAAGTGATACAGGTTTTCTATTCGTGGTTGCGTTATGGCGCTTCTTTTTGAAATATGTTTATTCAAGTAAAACAGCGGGAATCAATGTAAAGAAAATATTGCTTATGTAAAAGTACAGGAGGGAGATGCATATGGTAAAAATCATGCAGGCTACCAAAGCTTGGGAGACACAGAGCCGCCAGGACTGAGTCCCTGCCCAACTGGCCCCTCTCTTCCTTTCATCCCCGTCTTCCTCCCGGAGGTTCAGGAACTCACCTTCTCCAGTTCTCTGAGCAGAATGCGGACCAGCGCTGGGCTCTTACTAGGATCTCGCTCGACCTTCTTGTGCAGGGACCACCTCCACATGCCTGGGCCAGGAGAAAGGGGAGCCCAGCATGGCCAGGTGGGCAGGGGGCTCTTAGAGGAGACCCCTCTGAGTAGGACCTTGAGCCCTGGAGCCCCAGCTGCAGCTCTGACCAGCCACAGGTCTGACTCTGCCAACAGTGCTTGCTCCAGGTGCACCTGCGTGGGCTCCTTCCATGGGGGAGTTGTGATCTGCAGCCCTTGTTGGACAGTGAGCTCCCAGGAAGAAATGAGGGCAGGTGGGACACAAGTGGGGACAGGTGTGTGTCATGTGGCACAGAGCAGCAGTGTCTGCAGGTGTGTCCCCAGCCACATTCTGGAAGTCCTGCAGGCCTGGAGTGCCGAGGGGAATTAGGTTTGGAAGTGGAGCTAGGAAGGTGATTAAGAAACAGGGTGGCAGGTGGGGTGTGGTGGCTCACGCCTGTAATCCCAGCACTTCGGGAGGCAGAGGCAGGTGGATCACTTGAAGTCAGGAGTTCAAGACCAGCCTGGCAAACATGGCGAAGCACAGTCTCTACTAAAAATACAAAAATTAGCAGGGTGTGGTGGGGTGTGCCTGTAATCTCAGCTACTCAGGAGGCCGAGGCAGGAGAATCACTTGGACCCAAGAGGGAGAGGTTGTGGTGAGCTAAGTTTGTGCCACTACACTCCAGCCTAGGCAACAGAATGAGACTCCATCCCCAAAAACAAACAAAGAAAAAAAGGGAAGAAAGAGGGTGAAAGAGGGTGGCAGATCCCCTGTGCTCTGAGGCAGTTGCCGGGAGAGTTGAACTAGGGAGGAAAGAAGTCTTCTCAGTCCTTTAGGCTCTAGGTATTTCCAGCAGGAAAGGGGTTTTGCTAGAAGACCCTCGCCCCATGAGCTCCAGGCTGGGGCCCTTTCCTGGTTGTGCATGTAGAGCTGGCTGGGGTGGGGTGGAGGTCAGGGGGAGCAGCTGCTGCCGCCAGCTGGTTCTTAC
This sequence comes from Plecturocebus donacophilus, assembly GCA_004027715.1. Taxonomy (NCBI): domain Eukaryota; kingdom Metazoa; phylum Chordata; class Mammalia; order Primates; family Pitheciidae; genus Plecturocebus; species Plecturocebus donacophilus. Next base: position 12,112 of record PVKP010022025.1, read on the forward strand.
CTTGGTTGCTCTGCAGGGCAGGGGCCTGGGTGCTGAGCTCCCGGAGCACAGCCTGCACGCTCCTCTGGAGGTCCAGCTCCACATCTGGGCAGTGGTAGAGGTGGGAGGAAACTCAGTCCACTGAGCCTCAAGCTCGTCCCACCTCCATTCCTCCTGAGAATGTCTTTAACCACTTCTCTGAGCCTCAAGAGGTGTCTGAAGTAATCAACTTAGAGTTTGCAGCCAGGGCTGGAATAGAGTCTTTCCTTCCACATTTCTGTGTTCTTTGTAAAACCAGCATTTCCCCAAGTGCAGTATGTGTACCATTGGTGCTGTGCAGGACAATTTTAGGTGATATACAGACACCTTAGACTCTGAAGAGTTATGCATTTATTTTAATGCATGTTAGAAAATACATACATACGTGTGTGTATGTGTGTGTGTGTGTGTGTATAAACTATTAGGTTGGTGCAAAAGTGATTGCAGTTTTTGCCACTATTTTTAGTAGTTCCTCAATCCATGTATGAAGCTAAAACTTATTTATTTTATTTATTTATTTTCTGAATCCTACAGAACCCTGTCTTTTCTGGTAGTCTCCCGCCCAAGTATAGAGCTAAAATCCTAAAGTCAACTTAAAGAAATGTATTAGTTACATACCAGGACAAGTGGTAACAAAGACTCTCTCCTTGACCCGACCTTCCTCAGGCTCCTCTTAGCCCTCTTCTTGACTCGGCCTCAACCTTGGCTCCTGTCCTGTCTTTGGCCTGCACATTCCAGTTTTAGCAAGAATCCCACCAGATGAGCTTAGGTTGGAATCCATCACTGTTGATATCTGCTGAAGCCCTTCATCCCTCACCTTTGATGTAAAAGAATTTGACCCGCCTGAGCTGGGCGTGGTGGCTCACGCCTGTAATCACAGCACTTTGGGAGGCCAAGGTGGGTGGATCATGAGGTCAAGAGATGGAGACCATCCTGGCCAACATGGTGAAACCCCGTCTCTACTAAAAATACAAAAATTAGCTGAGTGCAATGGCGCACACCTGTAGTCCTGGCTACTTGGGAGACTGAGGCAGGAGAATCACTTGAACCTAGGAGGTGGAGGTGGCAGTGACCGGAGATCGAGCCGCAGCACTCTAGCCTGGCAACAGAATGAGACTCCATCTCAAAAAAAAAAAAAAAAAAAAGAATTTGACCCTCCTCTAGCAAGAATCCTTTTAGCTCAGTTTAGCAAGAATACCCCAACCCTTGATGTCTCCTCTCAGGAATTTTCCATCCACTAATCCCCTCACTCTGCCCATGGGCTACAAATCCCCAACTGGCTTTTCCTTATTCCAAGTTGAGCCTGCTCTCTCTTTCCTATGGCAATAGTCTTGGATAAGTCTTCCTTACCGTTTTAATAAGTGTCAGAATAAATTTTTTCTTTAGCATGGAAAAAAAAAACAACCCAGAAGTGGTACAAGAATAAGCACCTGACATTTGGGAATTGTGGTAGCTGTGAGAATGTACCTTGCTGATCTCCTGCTATAATGGACCCAGGTCTGCAGCCACTGTGCTGTTGCAGTGGTTTGGATATTTGATCCTCCAAATCTCATGTTGAAGTTTGGTCCCCAGTGTTGGAGGTGGGGCCTGATGGGAAGTGTTTGGGTTATGGAGGTGGATTCCTCATGAATGCCATCGTCACAGTCGTGAATTCTTGTTCTGTTCGTTCCCCTGAGAACTGGTTGTTAAGAAGAGCCTGGCACCTTCCCTCTCCTCTTGCTTCCTCTCTCAGTATGCGATCTGCCCACGCTCACTCCCCTTCCACCAGGAGTGGAAGCTTCCTGAGCCCCTTATCAGAAGCAGATGCTGGAACCCTGCTTCTTGTACAGAACAGCTAGCCAAATAAACCTCTTTTCTTTCTAAATTACCCAGCTGCAGGTTTTTTTTTTTTTCTTTTGAGGCAGAGTCTCATTTTGTCACCCAGGCTGGAGTGCAATGGCATGGTCTCTACTCACTGCAACTTCTGCCTCCGAGTTCAAATCATTCTCCTGTCTCAGCCTCCCAAATAGCTGGGACTACAGGCGCCTGCTGTCATGCCTGGCTAATTTTTTTTGTATTTTTAGTACAGGTGGGGTTTCACTATGTTGACCAGGCTGGTCTCGAGCTCCTGAAAGTGCCGGGCTTACAGATGTGAGCGACTGCACCCGGCAGGTATTCTTTTATATTATAGCAATGCAAACAGACTAAGACAGCTGTGAAATCCATCACTTTCTGCTGAGTCACACTTCCCAGCCAATACAGAGTACAGCAGGGGTTCTAAAGCAGGCCCCTCCCCAAGAGACACTCAAGCTTCTCCAACTGCCCTGCTGAGCTCTTCTTCAGTCCAAGGCATTTCCACTGACGCTTCTTCCTTTTCTCCTTCATTTGGAGTCAGATTTGCACCAGGGTCTGACAGCTGCTCCCCCAGATCCCTCTCCATTTCTATCACACAAGTGTTTCCCCAAATAAATCCTTGAACTTGGTGTCTGTTTCTTGGCAGAGCTGGACTCAGATAGGAAGTATGGAAAACACTCCTCACATAATAAATTCCTCTTTGCAATTAGCTCCCACTAAGAATTTGCCGTTATAGGTGAGTGTGGATTCTCTAGTTGTCAGACAACACAAACCGTGTGCTGCAAGGGCTCCTCTTTGACTTAGCTATCAGGAAACTTACAGTCAGATTTGGGCCCAGCCTCAAAAATTAGCTCATCTCAAGTGACAGGGATCTCTCTTTTTGGCTCGTTTTTGGTGCTCCTGCTTTCTGTTCTGATTAATCTATATCTGAATTGCCTCAGATTCCTTTGGAAGTAAGTAGAATGGCGGTAACAAATTTAAAAATCAGCAGATTGCAGTCCAAGAGTTAAACACTTTTTTGGGCCAAGCCACCTTATGTGTTGGTGTTCATGGTCTGGCTCTTCCTCAGACCCATGCAAAGCCCACAGGGGCCACATCCCTGAAGCCCCTACTTTCTTCCTGGCTCTCACATGTCCCCTGTGGGACACCTGTCCCTGGCAAGGCCTGATCCTGAATCTTCTCCAGGCTGAGAGTGGACAGGTGTTACAACCGCATCTGAGCATCCAATCCCTCTGCTGGGCAGAGCAGCATCTCCCCAAACTGTCAAGGAAATCATTTAGCTTGGCAAAAACGTTGGTCACAGTCTTTCCTCCATCTATGCATTTCCACCTTGCATGAAGATTTAATGAGTTAATGCAGAATGAGTTATTAGAAAATTAGCTGGTGCTAAGTCTTCTTTCTTTTTCTCCCTCCCTCTCTCTCTCCCTCCCTTCCTTCTTTTCTTTTTCCCTTTCTTCCTTCTCTTTCTTTTCTCTCTTCCTCCGTATACTGCACAGAAAGACTGAAAACTGTGACAAATGTGATTTCCTCCCTTTCCCCTCATCAGAAGCGCAGCCAAGTCTTTGTCTTCTGAGCCCCAGGTCCCCTTGCTTTGCAAGGGAAGTTAAGTTTTTATGTTTCACAGAAAAATAGAGAGGTTGCCAGTAGCCCTGGGAGGCCACTTCAAATGAATTTTGTTTTTGAATGTCTAGGTAGCTAGAACAAACTCTCAGGCTTGGGTCCACATCTGGCGTGCTGTGTGTTTTGTTTGGGCTTGTATAGTGTGTCTTAAAAAAAAAAAAAACAATGAATTAGCTGCCAACATTTGACAAGTCAGGAGATTTTGCCTAACAGTTTGGGTTTCTGGCATCTCTTGAAAATCTGGCAATCTTTTGACACTGGGCCTGCATTCTTCTCACATGTGACAACTGTAGGGGGTGGAATCACACAACTTCTCTAGGTCTTTGCAGTTCCCCATGCCTCGGTTTCACTCATTTACATCCTCTGCCTGGCCCCTGGAGGCACTTGAATTTGAGGTTCATGGCAAGTTGATTGAGCCAGTCAAGATGGATTGCCTAAAAAGGTGCAGAGGAAGGCTGATGCTTTTAAAGAGGAGAGTGGTCCAGCTCAAGGGTGGAGGCTGGATTCCCTAAGACTGTGAGGACACAAGGGATCTATAAGGTTCCAGGGAATGAGGAAAATCAGACCTGCTGGGACAAAGCTTACCAGTGGTGGCAAAGATCAGATGAGGACCGCTAAGCACTGAACCCTGTACCTCTGATGCCACAGCAAAGGTCTACTGAGCCATCTTCACCAGAGCATGAGAATGTCCCCCAAAGCAGGCTCTGTTTCCCTCTGGATCTTGCAAGCCTGGCCAAGCAGTTCTGGTGGCTGTAGCCACTGTGGACTGGAGACCATAGCCTTTTCCCACTACCCAGACTTTATAAACCCTGAGCTTCTCACAAACTCCCACGGAGGGGGAAGCACTCCAAGAGAATGATGCTAGAATTCATCCTAACCTTGGAAAATGAGAGGTTGAAGCTGGTTTTCATTTGATTAAATGAAAAAAAAAAAAAATGGGATATTTCCTGTGTCTTAAGTGACTCAGCATTGTTATATATGATATGCAGGTCTAACACCCTTGATGACTCCAAACAGTCAATTAGATAAATGGCATCCATTATTATTATCCTCCTCTGAGTTCAGGAATGTGGGATATTACTAATTAGGTATTATTATTAATATTCATTTTTTATTTATTTAAAATAAATTTTAACTTTTAGGTTCAGGAGTTACATACACAGGTTTGTTACCTGAGTATACTGCTTGATACTGAGGTTTGTAGTATGGATGATCACATCACCTAGGTACTATAAAGAGTGCTATTACTAGTAATAGTCAATTGTCAATTTTTGTTTTTGTTGCAATTGCTTTTGAGGACTTAGTCAAAAATTCTTTCCCAAGGTCGATGTCTAGAATGGTGTTTCCTAGGATTCATGTAGTTTGAGGTCTTACATTTAAATCTTTAATCTATCTTGAGTTAATTTTTGTACATGGGGAAGGGTAGTGGTTCAGTTTCATTCTTCTGCATATGCTAGCCAGTTATCCCAGCCCCATTTATTGAATAGGGAGTCCTTTCCCCATTGCTTATTTTTGCCAACTTTGTTAAAGATCAGATGGCTGTCGGTATGTACCTTTATTTCTGGGTTATCTATTCTATTCCATTGTTTATATGCCTATTTTTATACTTGTACCATGCTGTTTTGGTTACTGTGGCCTTGTAGTATAGTTTGAAGTTAGGTAGTGTGATGCCTCTAGCTTGGTTCTTTTTACTTAGGATTGCTCTGCACTCACTTTATAACAGTAATACTTGCCATGCTGTCTTTTAGGAAAAGAGGTGTATTGTATATAATACCAATAAAAGTTTATTTGTATATAAGCAATAAAAACTGATGTGGCCATTTGAATTTTTAAAAAAAATTACTGAGAAGTAAAATATTTATTTTGGGGTATGCAAAAGAGCAATATTCCAGGAGCACCAAGGCTATTGTTATTTTGCCATGCCTGCAAACAGGTGTAAGATTGCAAAGGTTTTCCAAACAATCTGAGCCTTTATACCTGATAGGGGTAAGGAGAATCAGGTGCATCTGTGTGTTGGGGGCCCTCTAGGTGTGACTTTCTATGGTTGGAGAGGCAATATGTGACAAAGGTAAGGGCTGTAGACCTGGAATCTATCAAACAGGGAGAACAGTATTTGTCCTGCCAAACTCACAGGATGCTTGTCAGAATCAAGTGAGATAAGACATTGTAAAACACTTTGCATATCCATGAGTCAGTCAAAGAATAGTAGCTGCTTTAACAAATAGGCCCAAATTTCAGAGCATTAACACAACACATGCTTATTCTCCCTCTCCCCACAGTCCATTGTGGGCTTCAAGCAGGCACTGAGACTTATTCCCTCTTGTGGCACCATCACCTTCAACATGTGTCCCCCAAGGTCACTGTGGAATGGGAAGAGGAGTATGGAGGACAGTGCAGGGAACACAGGCCTGCAAAAGACTTACATCACTTCCACCACATTCCATTGGCCAGAATGCAGTCACATGGCTTTTCTCTAACTGCAGGGGAGTTTGGGAAATGTAGTCTTGCTGTTTCTAGGTGACAAAAATGAACTTGGTTTGGTGAGCACATAGCATCACCTTGCCACATTTGTGGAAGACTCTGTGTGTACACCTTTCAAGGGCTGTTTAAATGTTAGGTATTCAAGGAGGTGAAAGATCTTTACAAAAAGAGCTACAAAACACTGCTAAAAAGAAATTATTGATGACATGAACAAATGGAAAACCATTCCAATGCTCATGAATTGGAAGAATCAATACCGTTAAAATGTCCATACTGCCCAAAGCAATCTACAGATTCAATGCTATTTCTATCAAACTACCAATGTCATTTTTCACAGAACTAGAAAAAAACTATTCTAAAATTCATACGGATCCAAAAAAGGGCCTGAATAGCCAATGCAATCCTTCTTAACTGTAGGATGGGAGAACTCCAAGAGCTGTGAGAAGGTGGGGAGTGTTAAAAACAATCATAAGCCCAGCACTTTGGGAGCCGAGGCAGGTGGATCACGAGGTCAGGAGCTCGAGACCAACCTGGCCAACATAATGAAGCCCCGCCTCTACTAAAAATACAAAAAATTAGCCAAGCCTGGTGGTTAGTGCCTGTAATCCCAGCTAGTCTGGAGGCTGACGCAGGAGAATCACTTGAACCCGGGAGGTGGAGGTTGCAGTGAGCCTAGTTTGTGCCATTTCACTCCAGCCTGGGCAACAAGAGTGAAAACTCTGTCTCACAAAAAAGAAAAAGATCATAATGTGGGAAGACACCTGGTCATGATGGGAGAACTCCCCTTCCGAGTTGCCAGGGCAATCACCCTAATTTGGGGATGTTTCCTTTTACTCGTTGGATTTGGGAGTCATCTGCCATACCTTTGGAGGGAGAAGTCAGTGGTTTTACCTGCACAGTGTCCCTCCCAGCTCACTGTAGTCTTGGTTGGACTGTGACCCAGGTGCCCTACTTAGCTTCAGCCTTGGTGTGGGCACAGGACCAAGTTGCCAATGGACTGACATTCTCTGTCTCTGTTTCTCTCAGACAGCCTGGTGCAGAGAATGCCCAGGAGGGAAGGACACCTGGTGTGCCCTCCAAGGACATTGTCCTCCTTTCTCTGTCCTGGTGGCAAGACTACATACAGTCCCCTACCCTTTCTTGTGTCTGGTGCTTCAGTTTTTCCTTTGATGCTTGGCCACATTTTTAAAAAATTAAAATGGCCACATCAGTTTTTATTGCTTATATATAAATAAACCTTTATTGGTGCTTATATACAATACACCTCTTTTCCTAAAAGACAGCATGGCACATATTACTGTTAGAAAGTGAGTGCAAAGTAAGTTGGTTTTGAAATACTTTCATGTGTCAATTAACTTCGAGGATATGTCCTGAGAAATATGTCTTGCGGCAATTTCATCATTGTATGACCGTCATAGAGCGCACTTACAGAAACCTAGATAGCATAGCCTACTGCACACCTAGGCTACAAACTGGCACAGCATGTTACTGCACTGAGTACTGTAGGCAATTGTAACACAGTGGTACTTGTGTGTCTAAATGTATCAAAACATTGAAAAGCTACAGAAAAAATACGGTACTCTTCTATGGGACCGCTGCTATTTGTAAGGTTCGTCGTTGACCAAAACATTGACATTATGCAGTGCCTGACTGTATTTCGATTTTCACAGTGCTTTCCCATCCCAAGCCTCTCACCCCAAACCCCAGCTGGTTACAGATGACCCAGAATATTGTAACAGCAGGATTCACTGGGGTTGCCTGACTCTGTGGAGCTGCTTCTGATTGGATGAGGCTCTCTGAGGCTGGCTGGATGGATGGATGTCAAAAGAATTTATGTCACAGGAATATTAACAACTGAGATGCTGACCCTGCCTAGGGGTTGCCCTCCCCAGGGCAGGGATCTTTAGGGGAATTGGTGTCTCTGCTTGGTGGCCTAAGGTGTGATCTTTGGCTTTCCCAGTGACCATTAGATGATGCACGTCTTGGTGGGGGCTGGTCATCTTTCCCTGTTGTCCCAAGTTAACATAGGGTGAAGAGTCCAGGCTTTGGAATCAGACAGACTAGGCTCCACTTCTGGCCTTGCCACTTACTAGCTGTGTGGCTTTGAGCAAATTATATAACCTCTCTGAGCCTCGGTTTCCCTTTCAGAAAAACGAGGATAATCATAGTGCTAGCCCTACCTCACAGAATCCTTCTGGCATTTGTATGAGGCAATCTGTAATGAAATCATTAAGCCTAGACGCAGGAGCTAGATTGTTGGGTTTCACTCCTGATTTGACCACTCAGTAGCTATGTGACTGGGGGAAAAGTACCTGCCCTTGGCATGCCTCAGAAGGGAAACCCCTTCTGTAAAATGAGAGTAATAATACCTATCTTAGGAGGATAACAAAGACTAAATGAGTTAATATTTGCCAAGTGCTCTTATCCCTCCTCAATCCATTGTAAGTGCTATATAGGCTTTTGTTAAATAGTCACAAGTATTTGGCAATAAATCTTGGCTATTCTTATCATCATTCCCATTGTCAAGCTCAGTGTCCAGCAAGGAGTTGGAGCCTCATACAAGTGTGTAGATGTCCAGCTCTCAAGATGTTCTCACATTTGGACAGGATCCCTGAATTGGGGTCTTACAGCCTGTCTACGTACCAGGTGTCCTGCTAGCCCTGGAGGCATCCTCACCGAGCAGAAGGGCCTTCCCCACTCGGTAGCAGGCTCACTACACCCCTTTGCCCCGACATACTGACCTGAGCTTTCCATGGGAGCCTGTCGGGTGTGGGAAGAGGATGTGGTTGTCTCAGGCAGCAGAATGGAAAACAGATTGGTTGTTTTTCTGCACAGAGGTGGTTCTGCAAAATAAGAGGCAGTTAATTAGTGGAAGCAGTGGAAGGTGCAGAAAGCATATTTGGGGAGTGGAGAATCTCCTAGGGACCTAGGCTTCTGGCACACTGTGGAGAAGTCTAGATGTATTTAAGAAAACTTATAGCCAGGTGCAATGGCTCATGCCTGTAATCCCAGCACTTTGGGAGGCCGAGGAGGGTGGATCATTGAAGTTGGGAGTTCGAGACCAGCCTGGCCAACGTGGTGAAACCCCGTCTCAACTGAAAATACAAAAAATTAGCTGGGTATGGTGGCGGGTGCCTGTAATCCCAGCTACTTGGGAGGCTGAGGCAGGAGAATCGCCTGAACCTGAGAGGCAGAGGTTGCAGTGAGCTGAGATCACACCATTGCACTCCAGCCTGGGCAACAGAGCAAGACTCCATCAAAAAAAGAAAAAGAAAGATAGAAAGAGAGAGAGAAGAGGAAGAAGAAGAGGAGAAGGAGGAAGAGGAAGGAGAGGGGAGGGGAGGGGAGGAGAGAACTTACATAATGCTTACTATGTGCCAGGCATCACTTTTCTAAGTGCTTAGGAAATACTAACTTTTTAGTATTAATATTAAGCTTATGAGGCAGGTTCTATCTCTCACCCTTCCCCAGTTCTACAGATGAGGATACTGAAACAGAGAGGTTAAATAACTATTCAAAGTCAAATAGCTAGTGAGTAAGGAATGAGGACTTGAACTCAGACCATCTGGCTGTAGAGCCCTGCCCTTAAGCATTGTGAGTGGAGTCACACAATATTTGTCCTTTTATGACTGACTTATTTCACACAACATCCAGTTCTACTCTGGCTGCCCCACTGTGACTCCCGTGGAAGGTCCTCCCAGAGTCTGCTCCCCAGAGCAATAAACCCAATGACTAGAAAGCAGAGAAACTCCAAACAAATCCAAGAGCTTGTTTTTGGAGAGAAAACAAGCAAACATATAATTGGGAGAGCTAATCTAAAAAGAGATGACAAAGAGGCAATATTAGAAATGATAAATAGCATATATATTTATTTATAGAAAAAAAAATCTGAGTCCCCTGTGTCAACATGATTTTCTAGGAAAATAAAAATGACTCAAAAGGCTCTAGAAGAGTTAGAAAAACTGCTTATGTTAATAACCAGTGAGGAAATAAAGACAGTTGTCAAAGAACTAGCTCTGAGAAAGTGATGTCTGGCTCAGATGGTTCTTCTGGTAAGTTTTTTCAAACCTACAAAGAAAATGTCTATGTTATTTAATCTGCTCCAAAACATGGAGAAAGAAGGAAAGATTCTAAGTTTATTGGACAAAGCCAGCTTAACCTTGATAGCAAAATCTAATAAAGATAGTTAAAAAAAAAAAGATCATGTACTTCACACCCACTGGAATGACCATTTTATATATATTGGGGGGAAAATAAAGCCAGAAAACACAAGCACTGGCAAGGATGTGGAGAAATTGGATTTGTTTGGAGTTCTCCTGCTTTCTAGTCATTGGGTTTCTTGCTCTGGCACGCAGACTCTGGGAGGATGTGGTGCATCGCTGGTGGGAATTCAAAATGGTGTCACTGCTGTGGAAAATGGTATGGCATATTCCTCAAAAAGTCAAGCAAAGAATTATCACATGATCTAGCAATTTCACTTCTAGATAACTACCCAAAAAAGCTGAAAACAGGAACTCAGACACACACTTGCACACCAGTATTAATAGAAGCATTATTCAACACAGCAGAATGATAGAAGCAACTCAAATGTCCATCAACAGAGAAGCAATGAATGGATAAAAAAACATGATGTATACGTATAGTGGAAAGTTATTCAGCCTTAAAAAGGAATACATTTGGATATATGCTACATCCTGGATGAACCTTGAAAACATTATGTTGTGTGAAATAAGTCAGTCATAAAAGGACAAATATTGTGTGACTCCACTCATGTGAGATACCTAGAATAGGCAAATTCACAGAGACAGAGACAGCAAGTATGACAGAGGTTACTAGGGACTGGGTAAGGGATGAAAGGAGAGTTATTGTTTAATGGGTACAGAGTCTCTGTTTGAAATGATAGGAAAGTTCTGGAAATGGATAGCGGTAATGGTTACACAGCATTGTGAATGTACTTATGCCACTGAATTATATACTTAAAAGTGGTTAAGATGTTATATTATGTATATTTTACCAAAATAGCAAATAGACCATGCTCACCTATAAATATTGGTATAACATTGAAAAATAGATATCAACTGGCCAGGTGTGGTGGCTCATACCTGTCATCCCAGCACTTTGGGAGGCTGAGGCGAGTGGATCACGAGGTCAGGAGTTCAAGACCAGCCTGGCCAACATGGTGAAAACCCATCTCTACTAAAATTACAAAAATTAGCCACCAATAATCCCAGCTACCAGGGAGGCTGAGGCAGGAGAATCGCTTGAATCCTGGAGGTGGAGGTTGAAGTGAGCTGAGATCGCGCCACTGCACTCCAGCCTGGGCGACAGAGTGAGACTCAGTCTCAAAAAAAAAAAAAAAATTGGATATCAACTAATTGAATTCAGCAATGTATTGTAAATATAATGTACTATAACTTCAGCCTACAGCCTGGGCGACAGAGTGAGACTGTCTCAAAAAAAAAAAAAAGCTGGATAGCAACTAATTGAATTCAGCAGTGTATTGTAAATATAATGTACTATAATTTCAGCCTACTGACAATCATAGAAATAAATATTAAAATGAGAGTGGCAAAGAGTATGCCAAAAGATAATGACATTCAGTATTGGCAAGGATCGGATATGAGAAAATTTCCAGTCATATATAGTTGGTGAGAAGAGAAATTAGTGTAGCTTTTCTTGGGAATCACTGGACAATAAGTATCGAAATTCAAAATGTTCATACTTTTTTGTCCAAGCAATTCCACTTGTAGAAACCTATCTGAAGGAAAATATTGGACAAACGGATAAAAGATACATACAACAATATTCATTAAAACATTGTTAACAATAGAGAAGGCCAGGTGTGGTGGCTGACACCTGTATTCCCAGCACTTTTGCAGGCCGAGGCAGGCAGATCACCTGAGTTCAGGAGTTCGAGACCAGCTGACCAATATGGTAAAATGTCATCTCTACTAAACATATAAAAATTAGCTAGGCGTGGTGGTGGGTGCCTATAATCCCAGCTACTCTGGAGGCTGAGGCAGGAGAATTGCTGGAACTCAGGAGGTGGAGGTTGCGGTGAGCCGAGATCGTGCCACTGCACTCCAGCCTGGGTGACAGCAAGACTCCATCTCAAAAAACAAACAAAAAACAGAAAAACCAGAAAAAACATAAAGGTACAATTATAGAGTACCAAGTAAATTAATTTGTGCAATAAAATACCATGCAGTTATAAAATTGTGTACATCTATATTTGCCGAATTCGGAAGATACAATACCATTTACAATAGCTCCAAATATTTTCTTAAAAATAAACACTTAAGGATAAATTTAGCAAAACGTGCAGGATCTGTATGATGAAAACTACAAAATGCTGATAAGGTAAATCAGAGAAGATCTAAATAAATGGAGAGAAACTGTGTTCATTGTTTGGAAGACCCAGTATAGTTAAAGTGTCAGTTCTTTCCAAAGTGATTTATATATTTCAGGTAATTCCAATAAAAATGCCAGCAGGACTTTTTTTTTTTTTTTTTTTTTAAGGTACATATAAATCAATTCTAAAGTTTGTAGGGAAAGGCAGAGGAATTGAAATAGCCAAACACTTTTGAAAAGGAATAATGCCTGAATAATTCCTGAGGACTCACACTCCTTATTTTGAGAATTACTATGAAGTTATTAGTGAAGGGCTAGATACATAAATCAATGGAACAGAACAGAGAGTTTGGAAGTAGGCCCACACTGATATGGCTAATTGATTTTTGACAAAGTTGTAAAAGCGAGTGAACGGAGAAAGGAGTCTTTTCAACAAATGGTGATGGAACAGTTGATCATCAATATGCAAAACAAGAAGCAAAACCTGAGGTAAACCCCACACCTTACACAGAAATGAACTAAAAATGGACATAGATTTGAATGTAAAATGCAAAACAATAAACTTTAAGAAGAAAGCACAGGAGAAAACCCTTCCAACCTTATGTTAAGGAAAAAGTTATTAGATATAATACCAAAGCATGATCCATAAGAGGAAAAAAATGACAAATTAGACTTCATCAAAATGTAAAACTTTGGTTTTATGACAGATGCCTTTAACAAAATGAACAAACAGGCCAGGTGCAGTGGCTCACACCTGTAATCCCAGCATTTTGGGAGGCCAAGGTGGGTGGATCACCTGAGATCAGGAAGGAGTTCGAGACCTGGCCAGTATAGTGAAA
>PVKP010022025.1:25353-38399 GCA_004027715.1 Plecturocebus donacophilus
AACCCCGTCTCTAATAAAAGTACAAAAATTCGCTAGGTGTGGGGGCGCATGCCTGTAATCCCAGCTACTCAGGAGGCTGAGGCAGGAGAATCACTTGAACCCGGGCAGCAGAGGTTGCAGTGAGCCGAGATCGGGCCATTGCACTCCAGCCTGGGTGACAGATCGAGACTCCATCTCAAAAAAGAAAAAAAAAAAAAACAAAAAAACAAAATAAAATGAAAAAAAAAAAAGTACAGACTTAGAGAAAATATTTGCAAATCACATCTGACAACATATCTAGGATAAATAACTCTCAAAACTCAACAGTAAGAAAGCAAATAATACTTCCCAAATGGGCAAAAGATCTAAATAAATACTTTACTAAAAAAGACATGTGGATGGCAAATAGACACGTGAAAAAATGCTCAATGCTATCAGCGGTTTGGGAAAGGGAGATGAAAACCATGAGAAATCACCATATGCCTATTAGAATGACTAAGATTTTAAAATGGGCAATAGGAAGTGCTGCAGAGCATATGGAGGAACTGGAATTCTCGTACGTTATTGGTGAGAATGCAAAATGGCACAGCCATTCCAGAAAACAGTTTGTCAATTTCTCATAAAGTTATGCATCGCTTACAGTATGATCCTGTAATCCCACGCCTAGCTATTTCCTCTAGAGGAATAAAAACTTATGTTCACACAAACACCTGCTCGTGGATATGTATAGTAGCTCTATTCAGAATTGCCCCAAACTGGAAACAACCCAAATGCCCTCAGTGGGTGCATGGTTAAGCAAACTGTGATACACCCACACAGCGGAATACTCCACATTTAAAAGAGAATTATGTGCAGCAACATGCATGAAATCTCAGAGATTTTTGCTGAGTGAAGGCAGCCAGGCTGTAAAGCCTGTATGCTATATGCTTCCATTTATATGACATTCTAGAAAAGAAAAAGAATACAGGGTCAGAAAATAGGTCAGTGTTATGAGAGCGCACGGTAGGGAGAGGGGTTGACTACAGAGGAACTTTTTGGGGTGATGAAACAGCTCTGGGTCCTGATCGTGGTGATGGTCACATACATCTACACATGTGTTAAAACTCAGAACTATAAAGCAAAACACAGTCCATTTCCTGGATGTAAATTATATCATTATTATTATTTTAAGATGGAGTTTTTGCTCTGTTGCTCAGGCTGGAGTGCAATGGCATGATCTCTGCTCACTGCAACCTCTGCCTCCTGGGTTCAAGCGATTCTCCTGCCTCAGCCTCCCAAGTAGCTGGGATTACAGGTGCCCCCCACCGTGCCCAGCTAATTTTTGTATTTTTAGTAGAGACAGGGTTTCACCATATTGCCCAGGCTGGTCTTGAACTCCTGACCTCAGGTAATCCACCTGCCTCAGCCTCCCAAAATGCTGGGATTATAGATGTGAGCCACCGCTCCTGGTCTTCCTACATGTAATTAAAACATAAAAAAGTAAAGTGTTCAAGGAACAGCCCACACCTTAATTTGTAACTGGCACTACTACCTGCTTATATACTTTCATAGGTTTGTACTAATTCTAGAATTTACTACCTTAAAAAAGGCGGGAGGGCAGTGGCTTTCCAAAATTGAAAGACTGCTTTAGAATGTTCGATGGTGTCCTCAGCTTTATGAAACCAGATCATTTACACCCAAGACAACAGCTGCCTCTTGAAAGACACCTGAGGCATGGGAGTGGGAAGGTGACTGGCTTTGCAGTATCCACTCTTGTTTCACCATTTAATTTTTTCCCATGTGTGTGTTTTATATATTCTAAAAGCCTCTAATCCAATGATCAACTTGTTGGAAATCCAGAATGTGTTGAGGTGTATGAGCAGGATGCCATCTTCAAGATGCAGACTCTGAGATGTTAAAGAGTGAGGCTGAGGCCGGGCATGGTGGCTCACTCCTGTTATCCCAGCACATTGGGAAGCCAAGGCAGGCAGATCACCTGAGGTCAGGAGTTCGAGACCAGCCTGACCAACATGGAGAAACCCTGTCTCTACTAAAAATACAAAATTAGCCTGGCACGGTGGTGCATGCCTGTAATCCCAGCTACTCGGGAGGCTGAGGCAGGAGAATTGCTTGAACCTGGGAGGTGGAGGTTGCGGTGAGCCGAGATCGTGCCACTACACTCCAGTCTGGGCAACAAGAGTGAAAATCCATCTCAAAAAAAAAAAGAGTGAAGCAGAAGGAAGGTAGAGGCAGTGGTGGTAAAGGGAGACGGGGAAGTTAGTGGAAGGGAGTGGGAACCTCTAGCTTAAAGGGATCTTAAGAAACATTATCAACCAATTGAAATACGTCAACCTTGCTTGGATCCCAGCTCAAACCATAGAAAAAAATTCTAATTGCCTCTGTTACATTAGAGGCAATTAGGTATCTGAACACCACAAAAATTTTGGGAGCAGACAATAAACAGTATGTTAGTTATGTTTGAATAAAGCAGTCTTTATCTCTTTTTTAAGTCAACCTTCTAATTTTGAGATAACTGTAAATTTCCATGCAGTGGCAAGAAATAACACAGGGAGTTCCCAGGTGCCCTTTACCCAGTTTCCCCCCAGTGATAACATCTTGCAAAACAATGTTACTGTATCAAAACCAAGATATTGCTTGAGCGCAGTGGCTCACACCTGTAATCCCAGCACTTGGGGAGGCTGAGGTAGGTGAATCACCTCAGGTCAGGAGTTCAAGACAAACCTGGCTAACATGGTAAAACCAGTTCTCTACTAAAAATACAAAAATTAGCCAGGCTTGGTGGCAGGTGCTTGTAATCCCAGCTACTTGGGACGCTGAGGCAAGAGAATCACTTGAATCCGGGAGACAGAGGTTGCAGTGAGCCGAGATCGCACCACTGCACTCCAGCCTGGGCAAGAAAAGCGAAACTCAGTCTCAAAAACAAAAACAAAAAACCCTAGGATATTGATGTCAATACATTTCGTTCAGATTTCCCCAATTTTACCTGTACTTATGTATATGTGTCAGTCTCTTACCTTTTAAGGATACAGACTAAACTACAAAAGAAGTGTTATTACTTACCCACAAACAGTGGGGTCACAGGTAATTTTTCTTTTAATACATTTCTACATTTTCTGATGTCTTAATATTAAGTACAATTGACTTTATGTTTTACTGTGTAACAGATGGCACACACAAAAGAAGAAAGCTAATATATTATGTTCAGAAACGTAATAATGACATGAGCATCTGGGAGCCCACAAGTCAATTTAAGAACATTGTGCTGTGGGTTTAACTTAAAAAAAAAACTATTAAAATAATCACCCCTTTTACCTCTCCCTGGGCTCCAGGAACTGCTCACTAAGAGGCTGATCCATCCTGTGGGGTGGGCATGACTGACTGGACTCAGAAGAATTGGGTTCGAGTCTGGCTCTCCCACCATTTGCCTGTGTGGCCCATTTCTGGCCTCTCTGAGCCTTAGCCACCTCCTTGTGAGATCACGCACCCAGAAGCACCGGGTAGAATGTCATACTATTGAACAACACCCTGTAGATAAAGGGCTGGGCATGGAGATCAGATACCCAAAACCCCTGTACAGCGAAGAACCTGTCAACCATCCATGCTGTTCTGCCTAAAAATGCTCCTGGCATGTTTTTATGAATAAAAGTAGGCATCAAAATCAGAATGAATGGTGAAAATTCAAACACGAAAACTCAAACTTCCTGAAATTTTATTTTATGAAAATGAGACTCTGGCTGAATCTGAGGCATTTCCAGTCTAAGGGAGAGGAGCTGAAAATGGCAAGACTGTGAGCAGAGCCAAGGCGTGAGGTGGACAGGCAGGTGGGCATGGGGCAGATTCGGGTCCTGACCCCAAATCTAGTGGTGGAGGGAAGCCAAGAGGAGCTTTCCAGACAGGATGCAGGAGGCTGGGGTTCCCAGGTCCCCTCTATGACCTGTGTGGATGTGGAGAATGATCATTCTAACCTCGTCTTGAACGGCCCCACCAGGTGCAAGCCACCATCATCTCTTGAACATGGGGCAGCCTTGAAAGAAAAGAATCTTACAGATAAAGACTAAAAGAGAAGTGTAGATCCCAGGAGTTTTTGTGGCAAAGGGAGAGTGTTTCTGGGCTGATTTTTAATGGAAAGCAAAATTCTAAGAAACTTTACCAGTAACTGTCAGGCTCCCTATTCATTTATTCATTCCTTCCTTCACTCACACATTCACTCATTAAATGTTTATTCAGCATTTCTACATATTTGTGCAGGTGCTGCTCCCTCGCTCCTCCCACAGGGACCTTTGTGGTCTGTTTGCTGTCCTTTGGGTCTGCTGACCACACCAGTGTGGGGGAAAGCCCTCAGGGGACAAGCTTGCACGTAGGCAGGAAATGGAAACGGAAGCAACTCATTCTCAAAATGCATCAACGTCTCATGTGTCTTTGCTTCAGGAATGAGAAGAATTTTTTAGGAAATAAAGCTTGCCATTTGTAGCACCAAACCATGCCTCTGCATGTTTTCTCAATTAATCTTGTTTTATTTTATTTTTTTGAGACAGAGTTTCGCTCTTCTTGCCCAGGCTGGAGTGCAATGGCACGATCTTGGCTCATTGCAACTTCTGCCTCCCAGGTTCAAGCAATTCTCCTGCCTCAGCCTGCCAAGTAGCTGGGATTACAGGTACCCGCCACCACACCAGGCTAATTTATGTATTTTTCATAGAGACAGGGTTTCACCATGTTAGCCAGGCTGGTCTCAAACTCTTGACCTCAGGTGATCCACTTGCGTCAGCCTCCCAAAGTGCTGGGATTACAGGCATGAGCCACTGCACCCAGCTGTTTTCTCAATGAATCTTGATGGAAGCTGATTGTATGTACTGTGCCACAAAACGGTGACGATGGCAGGACTATCAGTAGGTGAGGGCAGCCCCATCCTGCACCGAGTGGCTATTCCTGTTTGACTTCTCATGTATGAATCCTCATTTCGGCCGTGCTAACTGTTCCCTGCACTTAGTAGGTGAATAGAAGCTGCAGTCCAGCCTACCGCTCTGCTGGCCATTTTGTAATTTACCAGGGCAGGGAGGGTGCAGTTTCACAATTCATCCAAAGAGGAACTTGCTGTAATTTGTCGGCTCGAAGGGGTGCCTTCTGTATTGGCTGCAGCCCTGCCTAGGCTGTGTCTGCTCCTCCACCCAACTGCCAATTTGCTGAAGGCTGGGAAGCCAGCTAAGCACATGCAATTGTCTTGCATGTAAAATGCAGAAACAAAGCCTGACAACTGATCAATGAAAAGAGCATCGAACTTCCATCCATGGACTTGGATCTTCTATTTGGGCTGCCCAGAGGGCCCTCTGGCTGTCTCCTGAATTCCTGGCAATGTTTTGGGTGTGTGAGGTTACTGAATAAATCAAAGAGCCTCTTCAGAACATAATCCATGGGGCAAAAATTGCATAAGTCCTGAGAGGTGAGAGATGAATGAGTAAGACACAGTCTTTGCCCCAGAGGCTGCATGGGCTACCAATCTGTAACCCTGTAACAACCACAGGGTGGCTGTACTTGCCCAAGATCCCTGGAACATGGTACTGATCCATGGCCTGTTAGGAACTGAGACTCATTCTCTGATTCAAGCTCTCCGATGGCTTCTTGATCTAGTGAACTCCACGCTGCCGACAAACTCACTTGATCTTGCCCCAGTGCACCTCTCCAGCTGCATCTTATCCTGCCAAACTTGATCATACCTCAGGACCTTTGCACACCCCTGCCTGAGGCATCCTTCCTCCAGCTTTCCCCACAGCTGGCTCCTCCTCAACATTCAGGTCTCATTGTCAGTGTCACCTCCTCACCGCCCCATGCATGTAACATGCTTGTGATGGTTTATTTTACATGTCAACTTGACCAGGCCAAGGGAAGCCCACATGGCTGATGAAGCATTATTTCTGGAGGTATCTGTGGTGGTGGGGGGGTGTTCCAGGAGAAATGAGCATCTGAATGGAGAGAGTGAGTCAAGATCTGCCCTCAACCATGTGGGTGGACATTGCACCATCCGCTGAGGGCCTGAATAGGACAAGAAGGAGGAGAAAGGGTAGATATGCTCTCTCTGCTTGAGCTGGGACAGCCATCCTGCCCTTGGACAAAATCAGCGCTCCTGGTTCTCTAGCCTTTGGACTTGGATTGAGACTGACACCATCATCGTCCCTGGTTCTCAGGCCTTTGGACTCACACTGGAATTACGCCACTGGCTTTCCTGGGCCTCTAGCTTACAGACCGCAGATTATGTACTTCTCAGCCTCCACAGTCATGGGAGCCAATCCCTGCTAATACAACCTTTTGTTTTCTCCCCCCACCCCTACCCTTCAGTCTCTCTGTCCTGTTGGTTGTGTCCCTCTGGAGTACCCTGACTAATACAATGCTTAAGAAGACTAACCATTTCACAATTTCATATAAGGGAATCTGAGACTGTGCTCTCTCTGGTATATTTTTAAAATTCACTTTTCACATAAAAAACCATGCATATGGTAAAAATCTAAAAGGCACAGATAGCTATGCAGTGAAAAGCCAGCATTCTTCTTACCTATCCTCTGGCCCAAGGGTCCCCAAACCCCAGGCTGCAGACCAGTACTGAACCATGGCCTGTTAGGAACTGGATTCACAGCAGGAGGTGAGTGGCTGGTGAGCCAGCAGGACTGCCTGAGCTCCGCCTCCTGTTAGATCAGCCTTGAGGGGCGAGGGGCGTATAAGATTCTCATAGGAGCGAGAACCCTACTGTGAACTGCGCATGTGCATGCGAGGGATCTAGGATGCCTGTTTCTTAAGAGAATCGAATACCTGATGATCTGAGGTGGAGCAGTTTCATTGCGAATCCATCCCCACCCCCAGCCCCATCCACCAAACCCCTTCCACCCCTAAACCTCCTGCATGGAAAAATTGTCTTACATGAAACTGGTTCCTGGTGTCAAAAAGGTTGGGGACTGCTGCTGTGGCTCATCAATTTCCTTCCCCAAAAGAAGGCACAGTTTTTGGAAATTTGAATCTGTGGTTAACATTTAAAAGTCAGATTTCATATAAAAATCTAGATTTCCAGCTTTGATTGAAGTAACTGGAAGATCTGACAACACCAGACCCACGATCCCATGTGGCAACAATTAGCTGGAGTTGACATGCAGCCCCCTGTAGAAGGGCCGTGTGCTCCCCAGGGCCTCAGTGTCCCCACTGAGTCCACAATACAGAAGCTGGGGGGCAGTGCCAGGGACACCACACCAGCACTATCAGCCTGTCCACATCATCATTTATGCTACCTATTGGGCTCATGAAAGCAGACATGTTGGCAATCGTCTACTATATTGTGGTTCATATTGTAGTTCACAAAGAGAAAAGTTAACTGCAGAATGTCTGAAGTGAGCTGGGCATTAGGGTTGCCACACAGTGCCCACAGAAGTCTTTCAACAAACACGGTGCATCTTTGTACTTCTCCCTAGTATCTGACGCCTTACATAGTAGTCATCCTCCCTTATCTGCAGTTTTGCTTTCTGCAATTTCAGTTGCTCAAGGTCAACTGTGGTCCAAAAATATTAAACGAAAAATTCTAGAAATAAACAATTCCTAAATTTTAAATTGCATACTGTTCTGAGTGGCATGATGAAGCCTCTCACCATTCTGCTCTGTCCCACCCGGAATGTGAATCATCCCATTGTTCAACTGGTGTACATGGTGTGGGCTACCCAACTGTAAGCCACTTGCTAGCCATCATGGTTATCAAATGAACTGTAGCGGTATCCCAGTGCTTGAGCCCAAGTTTCCCTTATTTTACTTACCAGCGGCCCCAGTGTGCAAGAGAAGTGATGCTGGCAATTCAGATATGCCAATGAGAAGCTGTAAAGTGCTTCCTTTCAGTGAAAAGGTGAAAGTTCTCATCTTAACAAGGAAAGAAAAATATCATATGCTAAAGTTGCTAAAATCTATAGTAAGAGCAAATCTTGTAGCCATGAAATTGTGAAGGAAAAAGAAATGTTGGCTAGTTTTGCTAGGTCATCTGAAACAGCAAAGTTATGGCCACAGTATGTGATAAGTGCTTCATTAAGATGGAAAGAGCAATTAAATTTGTGGGTGCAAGACCTGAGCAGAAATGTGTTCTGATTGACAGCAGTCAGGTTCAGTACTAGTGGAGGCTTTAGGCATCCCCTGGGGGGTCTCAAGATGTGTCCCCTACAGGTAAGGGGTCTATGCTATTGCGTTTGTTTATCATCTGCCTGCCTCCACTAAAATGTAAGTTCCCCATGGCCAGGAGCTCCATTTTGCTCACTGTTGAGTCCCCATTACCTGACACTGTTTATACCACATGGAAGACCCTTGATAAATATGCTCAAATGAATGAATGCCAGACACTCATATGAATAGAAGACAGGGTCACTGTCTCAAAGCTACTCTTGGGCTGGAGGGCAGAAACAAGTCTGTTGGGCATGGTTGCCACAGTGAATGACACAGGAAACAGAGATCAGTTTGATGCTCAGAATACTGCAAAGAAGACAGCAGTCCCATAGGAAATGTGGAGACAGACACAATGGTGACAAGGACATTGTGCCACACAGACCTTGTAGCTCCCTCTGTCACCTGTGGGTGGCCAAGCTGTCTCAGGCCCTATCATGGACAGCTGAGGCTGCAATGTTTGACTGTTGCTTTTGTGCCTCAAGGGCCATGTGCAAGGTACTGACCAATCAAGCAGCACGTCAGGGCTCATCTCAGATTTCCTCTCTCCCCCACCCCCACGCCATAGCGCAAGAATATGTCATTACAGGAGAGCAATACAGCAATACACCAGCAATACATACGCCCACAGTCAGCAAGACTCCTGGCAGCCAAAATAGGCAGCGGGAAAGTGGCCGAGGGACAAATCCCAACAACCTGGGAGATGCCTTGTGGTCACCCCTGCGTGGCCTCTCACTCACACTTCCCCCAGCACTCACTCATTGTTTCACTTATTCCGTAGTTGCTGAGCAAATTTTTTTTTTTTTTTGAGACAGAGTCTTGCTCTGTTGCCAGGTTGGAATGCAGTGGCACGAGCTTGGCTCACTGCAACCTCCATCACCTGGATTCAAGCAATTCTCCTACCTCAGCCTTCCGAGTAGCATGCCCAGCTTATTTTTGTAGTTTTAATGGAGATGGGATTTCACCATGTTGGCTAGGATGGTCTCAATCTCTTAACCTTGTGATCTGCCTGCCTAGGCCTCCCAAAGTGCTGGGATTACAGGCGTGAGCCAACACACCTGCTTCCTGAGCAAACTTCTATGTGTCAGACACTGTTCCAGGTCCTGGGGATGTGATAATAAGATAAAATAGACAAAATGCCTGCTCTCAGAAAGTTTGCACTCTAGTGGGTTTGTAGGGGACAGAAAATCAACCAAATAATTAAATCGTTTATTAGATGAAGATAAGTGCTATGAGAATAAAGTTGGGAAGAGGAGGGAGGGGTTCTAGAGTTGGGGAGGGGTGTGCAGTGTATAGATATAGATATATGGCTATGTAGATATTTAAATATTGATTTAAATTTAAACTTGTAAATTTTATGAATTGATAAATTATAATTGCATATATTTATGGGGACAAAGTGATGTGATAGACATATATAATGTGGAGTGATGCAATAAGGTTAATTAACGTATCCATTGAATACCTATCATTTTCATAGTGAAAACATTTGAAATATTTACTCTCTTAGCAATTGTGAAATATACATCATTATTAACTATAGCCACTCTGCTGTGCAATGGATCTCAGGAACCTTATTCCTTCCAACAGAAACTTCATCCCCTTTGACGAGCATCTCCCTACTGCTCCCAAACCCCCAAGTGTGTGTGTGTGTGTGTGTGTGTGTGTGTGTGTGTGTTGTTTTGTTTTTGAGACAGAGTCTCACTCTGTCACCCAGACTGGAGTGCAGTGGCTCATTCTCAGTTCACTGAAACCTCCACCTCCTGGGTTCAAGCAATTCTCCTGCCTCAGCTTCCTGAGTAGCTGGGACTACAGGCACGTGCCACCACGCCCAGCTAATTTTTTGTATTTTTCATAGAGACAGGGTTTCACTGTGTTATCCAGGATGGCCTTCATCTCCTGACCTTGTGATTCACCCACCTCGGCTTCCCAAAGTGCTGGGATTACTGGCATGAGCCACTGTGCCCGGCCTTGTGTGTGGTTTTTAAAAGGATGATGAGGGCGATCTCCTGAGGAGGTGCCATTTGAGTAGGAACCTGAAAGAGGCCTGAGCAGCAAGCCATGTGGTATCTGCAGGAAGACTGCTCTAAGCAAAGAGAATAGCAAAGTCCTGAGTTGTGAGGGTGCCCAGGGTTTTTAACGGACAGCGTGCTTGAGGTGTAATGAATGGGGGACACTAGGAAGATGTTGGGAGACAATTCTCCATAGTTTCTGTTTGTGTATGCCTGGTGAGAATTCTTCTACATCATCTTTTCAAATATGTTTGTATAGCAAACAGCCTTGGAAGATACTGTCCCTTCTAGGACAAAAAGCAGATTTATTTGCTGTCAATATAATGGAGATAATGTCTCTTTTCAGGGTAAAAGTTGGGCATGTTGTTTGCAGCTCGTCATGAAAACTTGGAGTTTCCTAGGCTCAGGGTTCCTGGGGTCTGCTTGGGTTGGCCTCCTTGCTGTCCCACTGGGACCTGGGGGGCAAGGGGAACCTATAAGCATGATGCCCACGATGCTAGTTGTGCTGTGAGTGATAGAGTTCTTTGTCTCTGACTCTGGAGTCTCATCTCTTCTGCTGGTGACCATGAAACTGTGGTAGGCTAACTTGTTACTTATAAGTTAACTTACAACTAACAGATCTTTCTAACGTACAACTCAGGTCCTTCACAATTCTTAACAGAGGAATGAGATCAGAGACAAAGAATGAATGAACCAACAAAGGGATAAGTGAATTGGGATTCAGAGAGCATTCTTCCTTAAACACAGAACATCCGCAATGAACAAGTCTCAGGCCAGGTGCACACACACAGCTCATCACTGCCTTAGGGTACGACAAGTCCAAGAACCGACCACAGAACCATAGATGTGTTCTATGGACATGGCAGAAAGAAGGGAATGGGGCCACCTGTTCACAGCTGCTGCTCCCTGTCATTAGTGTGAGATAAAGCGGGGGCGATTTCCTCGCTAGAGAAGATTGAAGTAAGAAGACATGGAGGAGGATCTGAGGAAGCCTGGCTCAGGGTCAGTGTTTCTGTCATGAAGAATCCAGATCTGATAGTCCTCTGGCACTCTGTTCCCCGTCCCCCCATTGCTGGCTCCTGGGACAAGCTGTTCACATAGAACCCACCACCCAGGCCTCCCTATACCACACCTGCTGGGGATTAGCCCAGGCAGAAAAGACGCAGAGCTTCCCAGGGCCACACTCAGCGCTGCCTCCTGTCCTCCACCTGCTCCTGTGGCACAGAGAGAGGGGACCTGCAGAGCCCGGGTCTCCTGCTTCTGTCGCCTCCCCTCTTTTCCTGCCAGACCTGCCTCATGCCCTCAGGGTTTCAGGGGCAGCTCAGCTTGCCAGACAGCGCAGCTGTGGGCCTTTTCTCCGATCAGAGCATGTGGTGAGCTCCTTCGCAGTGAGGGAGTAAGGGAGAGGACAGAGCTCTGGGTCCTGAGGGGTCCCCCTCAATCCTTAGCCCTTGCTCCCACGAGGTCCACTTTTCAGATTCCTGAGGGGCCGGGAGGTGAGGATCCTGCTGTCTTGGCTGGCCTCCATGGACAGGGACAGGCTGGTTTCCTCAGCTGTGTCTGCCTCTGGCTGGAAGGAAACACCTGGGTATGAAAGAGCCAGTGGGGCGGGGCTGGGGGAGCACTGTTCCCAGGACATGGAAGCCTGGTGGGATCTAATGGGGCCTGAATGCAGCAGGGACCGGATGGCAGCGACTGCAGCCCCCAGCATCTGCAGCCACCATGTCAGTGGAGGCGCTCCCGTGGAGACAGTGTAGGAGCCAGCAGCAGGTTCCAGTGAGAGGCAGCGGGGCACAGTGGCCAGGCAGATGGCATTCCAATCCTCTCTCCGTAGGGCAACTTGGGCTACTGCTTAAAACCTCGGTGTCTCTTAAAGGGGACCTGACAACAATGCCTACCTCATAGGCTTGTCATGAGACTAAATGAGATGATATTTGAAAACCACTTAGAGCTAAATGAATAAATGGAACAGGTCCACGCCTTCGAGGGCTCTGCACACCCCCCAGTAGCAGCCACACACCACCTCTAGCTGTACTTTCCCCTACACCTGACTTTTGCACCTGCTTTCCTGCCTCTGGGGGTTTGCACACTTTACTCCCCACCGCTGGGGTGCCTCTTGTCTCCTCTCTGCACACCAGGTCCTCCCTTGAGCCTCAGCCAGGCACCACCTTCCACAGGACCCTCCTTGAGCCCACACCTGGCAGTCTCTCCCATCCTGCGTGTACCTCACACCACCCGGCTCACGGAGGACCCTGGCATGTGTTACTTTCTGGGTCGGTCACTTGCAGCTGTGTCCGGACCCTCATGGCAGGCAGCAGTCAGCTCCTTAAGGACAGAGACCAGGCCTCGGTCAGACTCTGGCACATATAAGATTCCCAATTTGTGCATAGGGAGAAAATCAGCTAGACCTGCATGACTTTCACCAAATTCCCCAGGAGAGTGATAGACAGATGATGTCCCAGAAAGGGCACAGACTGGGACCCAGACGTTTCCTATTGAGTCCTGCTCCTTGCTAACCCACTCTGCAAGCTTTGGCAAGTTGCTTCATCTCCTTAATCCTCAGTCTTCTCTCCTATAAATGGCACTAAAACCCTTATCCAGTCAACCTCTAAATGGCAGTGACAATCAAACAGGAAAATGGGTGTAGTCCGCAGCACCAGGCATGAGTCCTATTGTTAACGGCATGTACAGGATTCCAGAAGAAAGGAGCACCCTTCTCCCAGGGTCCCATGTCCTTTCATTCTGTGAAAATGGGCTGAAACAATCTTAACTTGGCAGAGTTACCTGGCAGTGTCTGAGGTAACCCTTCTCAGAAAGGCCGGCCCTGGCAGCCCTGAACTTGGGTAAATAAGAGCCAGGGATGTTTCGGCCCCTTCAGGG
>PVKP010022026.1:0-38299 GCA_004027715.1 Plecturocebus donacophilus
ATAAGAGTAAATAAATAAATAGGAAAGAAAGACTTTTTTTTTTTTTTTAAAGAGACAGGGTCTCACTCTGTTGCCCAGGCTAGAGTGCAGTAGTGTGATCATAGCTAACTGTAACCTTGAACTCCTAGGCTCAAGCAATTTTCCCACTTGCTCCCAAAGTGCTGAGATTATAGACATGAGCCACTGTGCCCCACCGGAAAGACTCTTCCTAACACTAGGATGCCAACAAACAAATGCAGAAGAAATAGTGGAATTAGAAAATTATCATTTGGCAACTATCATAACAATAATTGATTCAGGCAATTATCCCAAGACGTTTAATAATAGCAAATGGAAAAAACAGTAACTTTACAGTAGAAAGACCTCAGACCAGAGGCAGCAGAATCACTTGAACCTGGGAGGCAGAGGTTGCAGTGAGCCAAGATCATGCCACTGTACTCCAGCCTGGGCAATACAGCCAGACCTTATCTCAAAAAAAAAAAACCCTACAAAAACTTGAATCTAATCATGAGGACACATCAAACAAATCCTAACTGAAGAAAATTCTGCCCATTAACTAACCTATACTCATTAAGAATATCATGAAAGATAAATAAAACCTGAGGAGCTGTTATAAAAGAGACTGAAGAGGCACGATAACCTGATGTAATGTTTGATCCCAAACTTTAGGAGGACAATTAGTGAAATCTAAGGTGTGTAGGTCGATAATATTTTTTTTTTAGAGGCGGAGTCTCTCTCTGTTGCCCGTTGGAGTGCAATGACATGCTCTCAGCTCACTGCAACCTCTGCCTCCCAGGTTCAAGTGATTCTGCTGCCTCAGCCTCCTGAGTAGCTGGGATTATAAATGCGAGCCATTACGCTTGGCTATTTTTTTATTTTTAGTAGAGACGGGGTTTAACCATGTTGGTCAGGCTGATCTTGAGCTCCTGACCTTGTGATCTGCCCGCCTTGGCCTCCCAAAGTGCTGGGATTATAGGTGTAAACCACTGTGCCTGGCCCGATAATATTTTTCTATTATTTGTATTACAATGTTAATTTTCTGATTCAAACAAATAAACTGTGGTTATGTAAGAAAATATTTAGGTAGTCTTGCACCCTATCTAAAAAAATAAAAGTAAAAAATAAAAAATTTAAAAAAAAGAAAATATTATTGTTTTTGGCCAGGCGCAGTGGCTCACACCTGTAATCCCAGCACTTTGGGAGGGAGAGGCAGGCGGATCACCTGAGGTTTGGAGCTCGAGACCAGCCTGACCAACATGGAGAAACCCTGTCTCTTCTAAAAATACAAAATTAGCCAGGCGTGGTGGAGCATGCCTGTAATCCTAGCTACCAGGGAGGCTGAGGCAGGAGAATTGCTTGAACCTGGGAGCTGGAAGTTAACGGTGAGCCGAGATTGCGCATTACACTCCAGCCTGGGCAACAAGCAAGAAACTCGGTCTCAAAAAAAAAAAAAAAAAAAAAAAAAAAAAAAAAAAAAAAAAAAAAAAAAAAAAAAAAAAAAAAAAGAAAGAAGAAAAAGAAAAAATTATTGTTTTTAAGGAATACACAATGAAATATAACAAGGATAAGGAAGAACCATGTGTGAAAATTTACCCTCAAGTGGTCCAGAAAAACAAGAGCATATGTTTTGTGCATGTGTGTGTGTGTGCAGAAAGAAGTGATAAAGCATATGTAGTATGTTAATATTTGGAGGATCTGAGTAAAAGAGTATATGGGGGGCCAGACACAGTGGCTCACACCTGTAATCCCAGCACTTTGGGAAGCTGGGGTGGGCAGGTCACTTGAGGTCAGGAGTTCAAGACCAGTTTGGCCTACATGGTGAAACCCTGTCTCTACTAAAAATACAAAAAGTAGCTGAGTGTGGTGGCACATGCCTATAATTCCAGCTACTCAGGAGGCTGAGGCAGGAGAATCGCTTGAACCTGGGAGGCAGAGGTTGCAGTGAGCCAAGATTGCACCACTGCACTCCAGCCTGGGTGACAGAGTGAGACTTTGCCATTAAAAAAAAAAAAGTATAGGGGGAATTTTATAACATTCTTGCAACTTCAGTGTAGATCTAAAATTACATCAAAATAAAAAATTAAAGGAAAAAAAACAGGTGGTCATAGTGGTCTCTCTCTCACACACACACACACACACACACACACACACACACACACACACAGACACACATACATTTTAAGTGCTGTCCTATACATTAGAAAGTCCCTTTGTTCTTTATTGCTCCAAGGAGCAGAATGAGTAAAAAAGCTAAAAGTCTTAGGGAGACAGATTTTTATCCAAATTTAATTAAGAACTTTTAGGAAACTTTAAGAAGGAGGTTGGGTGTGGTGGCTCATGCCTGTGATTCCCATAACTTTGGGAGGCCAAGGCAGGAGGATCGCTTGAGCCCTGGAGTTCAAGATCAGCCTGAGCAACTTAGCGAGACCTTGTCTCTACAGAAAATACAAAAAATATCAGCAATTACGTTGGTGTGTACCTATAGTCCCAGTTACTTAGGAGGCTGTGGTGGGAGGATCACTTGAGCCCAGGAAGTCGAGGCTGCAGTGAGCCAAGATCACGCCACTGCACTCCAGCCTAGGTGACAGAGCAAGACCCTTTCTC
The DNA here is from genome assembly GCA_004027715.1 of Plecturocebus donacophilus. Lineage (NCBI taxonomy): Eukaryota > Metazoa > Chordata > Mammalia > Primates > Pitheciidae > Plecturocebus > Plecturocebus donacophilus. The sequence goes on from PVKP010022026.1 coordinate 2,605, forward strand.
AAAAAAAAAAAGAAGAAAACTTTAAGAAGGAGGATATACTGTTCCTGTCTCTTGTTCCTGGGCAAGGTGATATTGAATTGTTCAAAGATGTCCCTGAGGGGGGACCCAAGGCCTCGATGGAGGATGTGTTAAGCATTCTCTCAGGTCCTTTGTAACAGGCTAGGATTTTATGACTTTTATTCCTAGTCAGCTCCACACAGGAAAGTTTGGGCCAATGACATGAACTGTAAGGGGTATATGGGCTGGGGTCTAGGGAGGGAAGGCAGGATCTCTAACCCATTGAGGCCGGTGATCAGGAAGTCCAGGTTGCCCAGGATCTTGGTGCAGTTCACAAATCCATCGATGTTGCTCGAGTCCACAGTCTGGAAGCGGCTCCCAGAGCCTGTCCCCTCACAGGCTGCAAACGTAAGAGAGGCTCAGTGGGGGGCAGTCTGCGCAGGCTCAGAGAAAAGGGTATCTCTTGACAACTTCTTATCATCTCCTACCCACCTTTGGGACATAGTCCCCCACAAGGCTCACATATCTTCAGCCCATTTTTATCTACTTCCATCTTGTCAGGAGGACAGGCCCGGACACAGGATGTTTGATCCACCACAAAGTTATCTACGGAAGAGAAGGAGGAGGACACCATCAGAGAGGAGGGACGAACACTGCCTGCTACCACTGGAACCCTTGCTCTGGGCCTGGACTCCCTCCTGCTCTGCACTGGATTTGTCTACACCTACCACCCTAGGTTCCTTAAGTGCTGCCCTGTAGATTTGAAAGTCTCTTCACTCGTTGTTGCTACCAGGAGCAACAAAGATAGGGTGATAGCTGAAGTCATGGGAGGACAGGACGTAGGGGTCACTCACTGCGGTGGTTAGATGATCATAACCATTCACCAATCTCCCTATTTATCACCCAACCAGATTCTTTTTGCCTCCCAAAATTTTGTCTAAAATCTTGGATCTACTATTGTTGTTGATTGTTCCTTTCCCTCAGACACTTACGGGGACAGCTGGCTACACAAACTCCTCCATACTGATACTTGGTGTGGGGATTGGGTTCCAGCTGGAAAGTTAGCTTGTTGTAGACAAGAGGCTGTGGACAGCGAGGTACACAGGCTCCACTGTCATTGAAGTGCCGGCAGGCCTGGGAAAAAAAGCAGGCTCATCAGATTGCTGTTACATATGTACTCCAACCTCCTCCCTAAAGGCCACATCCCAATTTCAGAACGCAGACGATGGAAAGAGTACATACAAAGCAGTCTGTGTCCTGAGGGCCTGAGCAGCCCCCGGCACACTCATCATGGCAGCACTGGTTGGGGTTGGGCCCAAAGCAGTGACCATTACACTGAGGGGCACAGATGGTCTTGGTCACTACAGAAGGAGAGAAAGCATGGCAGTTAGAGCTCCTGGGACTGAATTCTGAGGCCACTGCTCATGCCTCCCACCAGTGTTGACCCAGGCTTGGGGAGGAAGGGATATGAAAGTGTATGAGTGAAGCTTTTGGAGGGAAGTTCAAACCCACATGTCTGGCAGTCTTCAGGTCCAGGACCCCAGCATCGGCCCTTGCAAACCTCATGACAGGGGGGACCTGGTTGGGAAGGAAAGCAACACAAGGGGCCATCAGGGCTAAGAAAGGCTTGTTTGAATCAACAGGGTATGATGTCAGCACACAGGCACCTCAATCCCAGGAAGAAAAAGCCAGGGCTGTGTCCCTCCCTGCCCTTGGAGAGCAGGGCTGGGCTCAAATGAACCTGTCAACAAGGGGCGGGGCCACGCCTCCACACCACCCACTGGGCAGCTGAAGGGGAGGGACTGGGGCAAATGCCAACCTTAGCCCCAGTCCCAACCCAGGAACTTGGTTCCTCCTGGGCAAACTGAATATATGCATGTGAATGGTCAAGGGAAGGTGGGCTCCAAGGAGAGGGGAGCATATTCTAGTGGAACAGATAACAGATGTGGAGTCTAAAGATCTGGCTTCCCTGCTTAGTACCCAGGAATCTTTGTTATTTTTTTTGTTTTGTTGTTTTGTTTTTTGTTTGTTTGTTTGAGACAGGGTCTCACTCTGTTGCCCAGGCTGGAGGACAATGGCACAATCACAGCTCACTGCAACTGCAGCCTCCTGGGCTCAAACAATCCTCTGCCTCAGCCTCCCGGGTAGCTGGGATTACAGGTGTGTGCCACCATGCCTGTCTGATTTTTAAATTTTTTGTAGAGATGAGGTCTTGCTATGTTACCCAGGCTGGTCTTGGACTTCTGGGCTCAAGTGATCCTCCCACCTTGGCCTCCCAAAGGACTGGGTTTACAGGCATGAGCCACCATGCTCGGCCTGCTCCTTTTCTTGAAACACCTCCTCTGTGGTTTGGATTCCAGGGGACTGGCATGGTCCCTCCTGGTGGGCTGCTGGGTCAGGGACCTGAGGTGTTTGTTCAGTTCAGGAACGTAATGAAGATGGGAAGAAGGGAGTCGCTCTGGTTTGGTGGGGTAGGGAGCAGTCTTGATCACGGCCACTCACAGCTTCTGCCATTGTCCTTCACTACTATCTCAGCATCTCGGTCCCTCACGATGTCCCTCCAGTCAATTGTGTCCAAGTGACAAAGCTTATCGTTCTTCTCAATATAAACACCCCCTGACAGAATCTCTGTGGTAGGGAAAGAAGTGACAGGGTTAAGGGCTGCAGCGGAATGCCTCTTCCTTACTTTTCCACCCATCCAAAAGGACACCTGACACTCAGGAGTGGGAGAACAAGGAAGACAGATAGATCCAATTAAATCCAAGCTGCAGAGAAGACTCGCTTTCTAAGAGGAGGAGTCAAGCCAAAAGACACTCCTGCCTCTTCAGTCACCTGTCCAGATCCGGTTTAGCTAGTTGGGGAGGGGAAGGGAGAGACGGAGAGAAGATCTCTGACTCAACACTCCCCAAACCCTGCCTGCATGTTTTCCAACTGACTGGGACAGGGAGAAGCAGAAGATGGACAGGTGGTATTTAACCCCTATATTCCCCCAGCTCACGGGAGTTTGGTTTAGGAGTAAAGATAGGATTCCCAGGAAAGGAGGGACATCCAGGTATACTGTACTTCGGATTTTTTTTTTTTTTTGAGATGGAGTCTCACTGACACCAGACTGGAGTGCAGCAGTTCAATCTTGGCTCACTGCAACCTCCACCTCCCGGGTTTCAGTGATTCCCGTACCTCAGCCTCCCAAGCAGCTGGTGTGCACCACTACACCCAGCTAATTGTGTGTGTGTGTGTGTGTGTGTGTATTTTTAGTAGAGACAGGGTTTTGCCATATTGGTCAGGCTGGTCTTGAACTCCTGATCTCAAGTGAGCTGCCCTTCTTGGCCTCCCAAAGTGCTGGGATTACAGGCATGAGCCATTGTGCCCAGCCTCTGGTACACTGTACTTTGAAGTTAGAGAAATGGGTAACAGATCCAGCTCTGACTCCAGCCCCACCAGAACACAGGATGCCTTTCCCTGGAGCAGATGCCCCTAGCTCCCCCTACTGGGGGCCCTCTATTGCTTAGGGAGCAATGGACCTTTAGTCCACAGTTGCTAAGGTAACAGGCACCTTGGAAGAGACACTTAGAGTGAGGAATCTTGGGTCATCATCAAGGAGGTACAAGTATAAGTCTTGGGCTGGCTGAGGGGTGAGGCCAGAAGGAACCATGGGGAACTGACCGGTGAGCTGAGTCAAGCGGAGCTGGCGCAGAGCATGGCTGGAATTGGTGTTGTAGTTCAACATGACGAAGATGGCAAACTTCCCGTCGTAGACCTGGGTCCCCCGCACCACGCGGAGGTTGGACAATGGTAGTATAGAGAATTCATTCATGGCCACGAGGACATAGCCTGTCACTTCTCGAATCCACTGTGACAGAGCAGATTATGTCAATGAGAGGGACAACAGGGCAAAAAAACCTCGATCTCCCTACCTCCCTCAGGCATAAAAGACTCTTTAACTCTTTTAATTCTTCCTTCCTTCCTTCCTTTTTTTTTTTTTTTTTTTTTTTTTTTTTTTTTTTTTTTTTTTTTTTTTTTTTTTTTTTAATAGAGATGGGGTTTCACCAGGTGGTCCAGGCTGGTCTTGAACTCCTGACCTCGTGATCCACCCATCTCGGTCTCCCAAAGTGCTGGGATTACAGGCGTGAGCCACCGCGCCCGGCCCCTTCCTTCCTTTTTATTTTTTTTGTGTGTGAGCGGGGTCTTGCTCTGTCACCCAGGCTGGAGTGGAGTGGCACAATCTTGGCTCACCGCAGCATCAAACTCCTTGACTCAAGCGATGCTACCCCCTCAGCCCTCTGAGTAGCTGGGACTACAGGTACGTGCTACCATGCCCGACTAATTTTTATATTTTTGTAGACAGGGTTCACCAAGTTGCCCAGGCTGGTCTTGAACTCTTGACCTCAGGTAATCTGCCCTCCTTGGCCTCCCAAAGTGCTGAGATTACAGGCATGAGCCACTGCACCCGGCCTTAACTCTTTCTAATTCCTATTTTGGAGTAGGGAGTAGACTGTCACACTACTGTGTCACTTCTGGTAGTAAAGACAGGCAGCTTTCTCCTCAAAGCTCCTCATGCCAGGAGGGTCTCTTCCTCATCTCCCCAGATACCTCTCGGTTCTCAGCTGTCTCTCTGCACCAGTCCCTGCTGACCTTGCACTATCACAGAACACCACCGGCCCCTGCCCCTGCCCTCTACATATCTCTGGCTACAACAATGAGACCACAGGCCCCAGATTACAGCCACTGTCCCCATAAATACACGGGCTTCAATCTTAGGAACTCCGGAGTCTTAGGAAGGGTGAACTCCAGCAGAAGGTAGCCCTGAAGAGGGGAGGCTTCTAGGGGAGACTAAAGAGGAACAGGTTGAGTAACGAGGGCGGGTCTGCTAACCTGCAGGAAGGAGAGATCGGCGTTGCGTCCCGTGAGCACAATCTCGAGGTTCCCCATCACCACCTCGCACTTCTCGTAGAGCTTGTACAGTGTCTGGTATTGGTTCTCAGCATCGCCGGTCACACTCAGCCCATTCAGGGTCCCAGGACACACTGTTCAAAGCAGAGGGAAGGGTGGCCGAGGACTGGACACAAGTTCTCAGCCCGTCTGCCATCCCCCAAGTTCACCCCCTTGGTTGCCCTCTTCCAGTTACACTAGACAGGATCAGAAGGCATTTGCCTCCAACCCTCCCGCAAGCGGCAGACAGAGGCTGGAGTGGCCTGAGAGCCTTCTCTCTTCTCAGAATCCCCTCCCCACTCCATGAACGGTAGGTGAAAAGATTTCGTTTTTCTACCTGGGACCCTTCTGTGCCTCTTTTGGGTACTACTTTGGGTACTAAGGGGTTAACTGAGAAAGAAGCCAGGGAACTTGTTTCCCTCTCTAGAAAGGAGAAGTTAGGAAAGGGCCGCAACTTTGATTATCCTCCGCTCCCCCTCAAAGCAGGGCGCTCACTTCTCTACCCTTCATCCTGCCTCTCTCTAGGTCCTGGAATGAATATCTCTTTGGGGCTAGTACACAGCCCCTATTGTGTCTACGGAGGGTGGGATGGGGGCAGAGGGTGGGGGCAGTGCCTGGGGCCACAGTCCAGCCCACAATGAGGCGATTCTATCCAGGAGGGGGGCTGCCCCACCCTGTCCCTAGACACCCCGTCCTCAGGAGCGCCCCCCTCCACCCTCAAGCCTTGGGCTCAGACAAGTGACCTCACTAGAGGGGGGAGCTCTGGCAGTCGTGGGGAGTGGGGGGTCAATGGGAGCTTTGTCTTTAAAGCTGGAAGATAAGGAGCTGGTTGCCTCCCCCCCTTCCTAAACTCAGGCTTTCCCTCTCACTCTCTCCCCCTATCCCAAGGCACTCTAGCAACCTTGGCATCACTTTCCAGCCCTAGAGTATTTTTCAGCAAATACAGAGAAGCCTGGAGAGAAACAGTAGCAGATGTCCCACACTGAGCCTCCACCCAATTTCACTGTTAGAAGAGATTCCTGAAAAAGGCTTTCACCAAGGCAGTCCGCACCCGCACTAAGCAAGAGCCTAGACTAGAGGCACGTGAGGCATGTCAGCCTTGGGAGTTCACTCTTCTTTGCAAATGTGGTGGACAATGGGCTATGGGAAGTCCTGGACTCTGAAGCCCTACCCTAGTCTTTCTTCTGGTTCAGTGAATGACCATGTGTGTGGGGTGGGGAGTAGGGGTTAGATACCACCTGTTCCAGCCACCCTTCCCTGAGGCAGTGGTAGTTCAGTGGGAATGGAGGGAGACTGGTGAGGTCCCAGTCCCTCCTATAACATACACTCCTAGACTGACCTCTTGACCTTTGAGGGCTCCTTATCACTCCCCATGAAGTTTGGCTAGTCCCACCAAAGAGAGCTAGTTCCAGAGGAGCGGGGAACTCCGTGGTCCATGGGTTGAAATGAAAGAGACTGGGAAGGTTAGTCACTTCTGGACAGCCCCACCCCAACCCCCTTCCTGGCAGGACACCCCCTTTCCCAAGTTATGGTGCCAACCCTTCTCCCCAGATAAGGAGGAGCCAAGCTTTCTGCACAAGGAAGTAGTAGTGTGGGCACACACATACGCACACAACACACACACATATGCACACAACACACACACACATACGCACACAGCACACACATATGCACACAGCACACACACATATGCACACAACACACATACAGGCGCACAGCACACACACGCACACAACACACACACAGCACACACACGCACACACACATACGCACACAGCACACACACATACGCACACGACACACACACATACGCACACAACATACACAGGAACACATACACATCCGTCCTGCTCGCGCAGAAACCTACAGTTGGGTTTCCTTGCAGGAAGTATTTCAGGTGGCCCTATCTATCCCACGTGCCCATAAGTGTTTGTGCAGATTTTGTGTCTGTGCTTGGAAGGCTACAGTGTTAGAGGTAGCCCAGTTCCCTGCTACCTTAAGGGTAAAGTCCATGTTACACAGACATGGGGCAAAGGGCCTGGGCAATAAGGGAGCACAAACAACATCTCTGGGGAGGAGCCAGGCAGGCTGGGGAGCAGGACAGGGGAGGGAATCATAAAAATCCCTGCGGTACCCAGGGACTGGGAGCATAGGGAGGGGCGGCGTCACAGGCCCTCCTTTGGTAGAGAGCACTGGGGGTGGGACAGAGCCAGAATCTCCAGCCCCTCCTCAAGCAGAGGCCTCCCCTCCAACATCCCCCACCCCCATCACAGCCAGGACAAAGGGGCTATAGAAGGACTGAGACAGGGCCGGATGCCCAGAGGCTGCAGGACCCAGATAAAGGGTAAAGAGACCCAACCATGCCTGCCTCCTGCCTCCCGGGGGAGGGTGGCCAGAATCTAGTACTCCTGGGTTTCTGGGTGAAGATTGCAGGGTCTGGATGGGGCAGTTATACAGTCACTCCACTGCTTCCTCCCACGACAGTCCCCAGACCACCCCCCTCCACCAGCTGGGAGTGTTCACATCTCAAAATCCCAGACTCTAAATTTAGGCCCAGCAACTGTGGGGGAAGCACAGGTGGTTTCTTCCACTCCCACACTGGGGAAGGGGCCCTGGCTGTGCCAAACCCCAAGCTGGGATCTGGGGGGAGGTGAGGAGAGCCACAGGACTTCCATCCTCAGGTGTCCAGGGTCCCAGAGACACCCCAAAGGAGTGGGCTCAGATAGCATGGGAGTCGGGGGAGGACTAGAGAAGAGCAATCCAGGGGTCTGTCCAGGGTCCTAGAGATGGTGTCAGACAATAAACAAAACGGGGACGGGGGCACACAAGCTGGGCCCAGGAAGGACTCTCCAAGGCAGGAGACTTAAAAAGTAGCAGAGGTGCCCTCTTGATCCTCAGGTTGGGGAGAGAAAAGACAAGAGGCTGGGCATCCTCACCCCTACAGCTCCTGGCCCAGGGCCTTGTATGTAGTAGATGCTCAATAAATATGAGTTGCGTTGACCTGGGTCTTGACAAAGAGATGTTGCTCAAGCTTTACTATTTGCCAGCCTCTGCTGGGCCTCCCGCCTGATGTCACCTGAACTTGGCCCTCTGGTTAATCTCAGACCTCCCCAGGGCAGGCTCACTCACGGAAGAGGAGGTGCCGCTCCTGTTTTTCCAACACCAGAGAATAACAACCCCCTCCAACCTTCTGTAGCTCCGCCCTGTCGGCAAAACAACGAAACGAGGGGTGGCTGAATCGGTGCGAGGTGGGGGGTAGGAGGCGGGAGAGCAAACCGAGACCCTTCCGCCAAGGTCCCCACCTCCAAGCACCTCCTGTTTACAGAATGAAGGTCCCCGCTCCACTCCCTGCAGGGCCCCTTAGAAGTGTGAACTACTGTTTCGGCCTCAGCATCTTCTGGGGAGACCAATTAGAGGGTCGGCGACGCTCTGGGGAAGCGGGGCGTGAGGGTCCAGGAATGCCGCCCTCGGCCGGACCACGCCGATAACCCGAACCCGACCGCCCCACTCCCAGGTGGTCCCGGCGGACCCGGGGCAGCACCCACAGCCCGCGCCGCCTGGGACCCTGCCCCTGCCCTCGGAGACCGCGCACTGGGTTCCGGCTCCCAGGTGCGGAGCCCGCCGGTGCTTACCTGCCTGAGAGCTGCCCACCTCGGAGCCCCGGGCCAGGCTGAAAAGCAAGCCCAGCACCTGCAGAGCGCCGTTCGCCCTCATGACTCCGGCGGAGGGTGAAGGGAGCCCAGCCCAGTCCGGCCCGGGGGTCCCTAGACTAGGACATCGAGGCGAGAGCCACCTGAGCCGCCAGCGAACTGGTGGCGGCTGCGGCGGCGGCAGCGGAGTTTACAGATTGCAATCGGAGCCGGAGCCGGAGTCCGAGGCGGGATGGCAGGGGAGGGGTGTGTGTGTGTGAGAGAGGAGGGAGGAACGCAAAGGGAAGGGGGTGAGTCACGGCCGCGCCCCCCCGCGCGAGGCTGGAGTAGGGATTGCGGAGCCTCTGACCGCCCGCCCCGAGCGCCCCGCGCCACGCCCCGCGGTCCCGCAACTTGGCGGAGCAGATCGAGGATGGGGCTCGCCCTAATTTTTCTGCGGGAGCTGGGCCAAGGGGAGGTCGAGATTCCAAAAAGCCCCCAGATCCAGGGAAGGGTAATGAATGAGGGTGGGGAAAGCGCTCCGAAGCCCTGCCCCCGAAAGTTGGCCTCGCCCATTAACCAAATCACTCAACTCCCCTAGCCGGTTGGTTCACTTGGTGGATTTTTCTCTCTGAACGTGAATATTTTTTCTCTGTGTGTTTTTGAGGGGGAGGGTGTTTTTTGCCTCACGTCTGGGCCACCTCAGTTTCTCCCAGACTCGAAACCTCATAACTCATCCACCCAGCCCAGGAACCCGAGCCACAGAGGCCGCGTGAAATTGCACTGTCTCCGGCCGCTTCCTCCTCCAGACCCGGCGCCGGCCGGGCCTCTCCCGGGGATTTGGATGGGGGGCGGGGGCGGTTTCCAGCCTGGGAACAGACCCCGGAGCCCGCTTTTCCACTTCTACCCCGGGAGGGGCTCCCGCACCTGTCGCCGTCTCCTCTGCTGCCCCCCACGGCCGCCTGGGAGAACAGCTGCCTCCCCTTCCACACTGGAGTCTGGCGGCGCCGTCCGAGCGGCCGCAGTTCCCGCCGCTCTTTTGGGGACCCACATGGGCACACACCAAGGCTCACACCGTCCCAGGTGCCTTCCAAGTCCAGGCTCGCGCAGGAAAGGGGGTGGGGCGCGGAGAGGACACTAGAGACTTCGTTCACGCGTGGCGTGGACCCCTGGAACCTCCCGCATCAGCCGCCCGGACCTGGCCAGAGGCAGTCGGGCTCGCTGAGGGTTGCTGCCGAAAGCCCTGCGAGCCCCGGGACGGATCGGACCCGCGCCGCCTGGTGCCCAGCACGTGGCAGCAGTGGAGTCTCACACGGCCTTGCTTTTCAGATCCCTTGAATTGGTATTCGGGATCTCGCCCAGTGAGGCTCATTATTTCCCCCAGAACTTGAAGCCTGAAGACTTCCAGAACAGTTGATAAAGAAAAAATTCACCCCTCAGGCTACCGGCTAACATTCTTTAAACATGCTTCCTATTGGTATGCAACCTAGAGGCCCGTTCTCTGTTGGGGAATCTGTGCTTTGAGGATCTTGGCTTTCTCCAGACCACATGTATATCACTCATAATAATAATAGCAACAACAACACCATTAACATATACAGGTATTTCCATATATCATTTCATTTACAAAGTATGTCCTCAAACTTTGTGCCATAGAGAACGTGTCACTTAACATAAAACTGTATGATCTGACCCGGGCTCGGTGGTTCATGCCTGTAATCCTAACAATTTGGAGGCCGAGGTGGGCGATCACGAGATCATAAGATCGAGACCATCCTGGCCAACATGGTGAAACCCCGTCTCTACTAAAATACAAAAAATTAGCTGGGAGTGGTGGTGCTCGGCTATAATCCCAGCTACTCAGAAGGCTGAAGCAGGGGAATCGCTTGAACCCGGGAGGCAGATATTGCAGTGAGCCGAGATTGTGCTACTGCTCTCCAGCCTGGCAACAGAGCAGGACTCTGTCTCAAAAATAAATAAATAAATAAATAAAAATAAAAATAAAAAAAATAAGGCCGGGTACCGTGACTCACGCCTGTAATCCCAGCACTTTGAAAGGCCAAGGTGGGCGAACCACCTGAGGTCAGGAGTTCAAGACCAGCCTGACCAACATGGAGAAACCCCGTCTCTATTAAAAATACAAAATTAGCCTTGTGTAGTGGCGCATGCCTGTAATCCCAGCTACTCGGGAGGCTGAGGTGGGAGAATTGCTTGAACCTGGGAGGTGGAGGTTTCGGTGAGCCAAGATCATGCAATTGTACTCCAGCTTGGGCAAAAAGAGCAAAACTCCTTCTCAAAAAAAAAAGAAGAAGAAGAAAGAAGGAAGAGAGGAAGGAAGGAAGGAAGGAAGGAAGGAAGGAAGAAAAGAAAGAAAGAAAGAAAGAAAGAAAGAAAGAAAGAAAGAGAAATTGCAATATAACTCTCCATTTTACAGAACTGGAAATGTGTGACTTCTCCAAGGTCATCCACCTGTTGACACTGGTTGAGGTGATTGGGAGGTGGCGCTCAGACTTTTACCTAGGATTTCTTATTTTTTTATTTTATTTTCTTTCTTTCCCTTTTCTTTTTCTTAGACAGAGTTTCACTCTTGTTGCCCAGGCTGGAGTGCAATGGAGCGATCTGGGCTCAACCTCTGCCTCCTGGGTTCAAGCGATTCACCTGCCTCAGCCTCCCGAGTAGCTGGGGCTACAGGCATGCGCCACCATGCCTGGCTAATGTTTTGTATTTTTAGTAGAGACAGGGTTTCTCCATGTTGGTCAGGCTGGTCTTGAGCTCCTGATCTCAGGTGATCCACCCGCCTTGGCCTCTCAAAGTGCTGAGATTACAGGCGTGAACCACCGCGCTGACCTAACCCTTGTACTTTTTGTAGCGATGGAGTTTCACCATGTTGTCCAGGCTTGTTGCTTTTTTTTTTTTTTTTTTTGAGACAGAATCTCCTTCTGTCACCTAGGCTGGAGTGCAGTGGTGCAATCTCAGCTCACTGCAACTTCTGCCTCCCGGGTTCAAGTGATTCTCCTGCCTCAGCCTCTCGAGTAGCTGAGACTATAGGCGCATGCCACTGCCTGGCTAATTTTTTGTATTTTTAGTAGAGACAGGGTTTTACCGTGTTAGCCAGGATGGTCTTGATCTCCTGACCTCTTGAGCCACCTGCCTCAGACTCCCAAAGTGCTGGGATTACAGGTGTGAGCCACTGCCTGGCTCTTGTTGTTCTTAACTGCTGTAAGGTGTTCTATTTTGTGGATCCCTACACTTTATTTGTTTGTTATGCAAGTGACAAACCCTTAGATTGCCTGCAACTTCCTGCTGCCACAAGCAATGCTGCAATAAATCTGCTCCTACACATCTCCATTGGTTGCACTATAATTTCTTGTGCATACAGAGTTCTACACTCTCTGGAATGTCTGTACTCTCCCACCACCAATAGGATTTTCTACACCTCAACTTCCTTGCCAATACTTGACATCATTGAAGTTTCTAATTGTCCAGCTACATGGGAGACTGAGGCATGAGAATTGCTTGAATCCAGAGGTGGAGGTTGCAGTGAGCTGAGATCATGCGGCTGCACTTCAGCCTGGGCAGCAGAAAGACTGTTTCAAAATAAATAAACAAATAATAAAATAAAATAGGCTGGGCGTGATGACTCACATCTGTAATCCCAGCACTTTGGGAGGCCAAGACAGATGGATCACCTGAGGTCAGGAGTTCGAGACCAGCCTGGCAAACATGGTTAAATCCCATCTCTACTAAAAGTACAAAAATTAGCCAGGCATGGTGGTGCATGCCTGTAATTCTAGCTACTCAGGCTGAGGCAGGAGAATCATTTGAACATAGGTAGTGGAGGTTGCTGTGAGCTGAGATTATGCCACTGCACTTCAGCCTGGGCGACAGAGCTAAACTTCGTCTCAAAAAACAAACAGGCCGGGCACAGTGGCTCACGCCTGTAATCCCAGCACTTTGGGAGGCCGAGGCGGGCAGATCTTTTGAGGTCAGGAGTTTGCAACCAGCCTAACATGGTGAGACCCGTTCTCTACCAAAAATACAAAAACATTAGCTGGGCGAGGTGGTGCAGGCCTGTAATTCCAGCTACTCAGGAGGCTGAGGCAGGAGAATTGCTTGAACCCAGGAGGCAGAGGTTGCAATAAGCGGAGATTGCACCACTGCACCCCACCCTGGGGGACAGTTCAAGAGTTCATCTCAAAAAAAAAAAAAAAATCTCATCTTTTGGGTTGTTTTTGTCTGGTAAAGCTTGCCCCTTGATCACAGAGTTTCCACAGAAGCCAATGCTAAGGTGGAAACTAGAGTGTGGGAAGCTTATGATTGAGTGTACTTGGTATCAATACTCCTAGGAAAGGAAGCAGGAAGCAAGACTGGACAGAAGAAGTTTGGCTGCAGAGTAGGCACCGGACCAGCAGCCAGGCATGGTGATGTGGACCTGTGGTCTCAGCTACTCCAGGAGGCTAAGTGGGAGGATAGCTTGATCCCAGAAGGTTGAGGCTGCAGTGAGCTGTGATCGTGCCATACACTCCAGCCTGGGCGACAAAGTGAGACCCTGTATCAAAAAAAAAAACCCAAAAAACAAAAAAACTGAGTGTGATGGCTCAGACCTATAATCCCAGCAGTTTGGGAGACCAAGTGGGTGAATCACTTGAGGGCAGGAGTTTGAGACCAGCCTGGCCAACATGGTGAAACCTTGTCTCTACCAAAAATACAAAAATTAGCCAGGTGTGGTGGCACACACCTGTGATCCCAGCTACTCAGGAGGCTGAGGCAGGAGAATCACTTGAACCCGAGAGGTGGAAGTTGCAGTAAGCCAAGATTGCACCACTGCACTCCAGCCTGGGAAACAGAGAGAGACTTCGTCTCCGCCCCCCATCCCCCAAAAAAGACTTCAGCTAATCTTGAAAAGAACTCTGAATTAAAAAGTGTATTAATATCCCACCTTCTGGAGGGCAAGTGTCTTTTGTTGTTGTTGTTTTGTTTTGTTTTGTTTTTATAGAGATGGGGTGTCACCATGTTGGCCAGGCTAGTCTCGAACTCCTGACCTCAGGTGATCCACCCATCTCGGCCTCCCAAAGTGCTGGGATTTCAGGCGTGAGCCACTGCGCCCGGCCTGAGGGCAAGTGTCTTACCAAGGCATCTGACATACTTGTCATTTACTGCTCAACCATTTCACTTTGCATGATGTTATCAATGTAGCAGATCAATATAGTGAGAGATCTTTAGCTGTTCAGGTTTTTTTTTTTTTTTTTTGAGACTGAGTCTCACTCTGTCACCCAGGCTGGAGTGCAAGGGCATGGGCTTGGCTCACTGCAACCTCTGCCTCCCAGGTTCGGGTGATTCTCCTGCCTCAGCCTCACAAGTTGCTGAGACTACAATCAAGTGCCACCACACCCAGCTTATTCTTGTATTTTTAGTAGAGACAAGGTTTCACTATGTTGGCCAGGCTGGTCTCGAACTCCTGACCTCGTGATCTGCCTGCCTCAGCCTCCCAAAGTGCTGGATTACAGGCATGAGCCACTGCGCCTGGCCGTGTTTTTTTTTTTTTTTTTTTTTTTTTTTTTTTTTTTTTTTTTTTTTTTTTTTTTTTTTTTTTTTTTTTTTTTTTTTTTTTTGAGACAGAGTCTTACTCTTGCTCAGGCTGGAGTGCAGTGGCACAATCTTGGGTCACTGCAACCTCTACCTCATGAGTTCAAGCAATTCTCCTGCCTCAACCTCCTGAGTAGCTGGGACTATAGGCGCATGCCACCACATCCAGCAAATTTTTGCATTTTAGAAGAGATGAGGTTTCACCATGTTGTCCAGGATGGCCTCGATCTCTTGACCTTGTGATCTGCTCACCTCAGCCTCCCATAGTGCTGGGATTACAGGCGTAAGCCACCACGCCCAGTCTCAGATTGTTTTATGATAGAGGGCAAGAGAGTTAACATAGGCCTGAGGCCTGAAGCACCTCCACACCCAGCTAATTTTTGTATTTTTAGTAGAGACCCTGTTTTGCCATATTTACCAGGCTGGTCTCAAACTCCTGACCTCAGGTGATCCGCCCACCTCAGCCTCCCAAAGCGTGGGATCACAGGCATGAGCCACTGCACCCAGCCAAAAACATTTTTATCATCCCAAAATAAAACCCTATATCCGTTAGACAGTTACTCTCTATCTCCCCCTATTTCTAGCCTCTGGCAAAGACCAGTCTTCGTATTTCTACGGATTTACTTATTCTGGATAATTTATATAAATGGAATGATACAACATGTAATCTTTTGTGCCTGGCTTCTTTCAACTTAACATAATGTTTTCAAGGTTTATGTATGTTGTAGCATAAGTTAGTATTTCATTCCTTTTTATGACTGAATAACATTCCATTGGATGCAATACCACAGATTGTGCTTTTTTTTAAAAAAAAAGATGGGAGATGGGTCTTGCTCTGTCATCCAGGCTGGAATGCAGTAGTGCAACCATAGCTCACTGCAGCCTTGAATTCCTGGGCTCAAGTGATCCTCCTGCCTCAGCCTCTCAAGTATCTGGCACTACGGGCACATGCCAGCATGCCCAGCTAATTTTTTTTTTTTTTTTTGTAGAGATATGGTCCTGCTTTGGTGTCTAGGCTGGTCTTGAACTCCCAGCTTCAAGCAATCCCACTGCCTTGGCCTCACAAAGTGCTGGGATTATAGCCATGAGCACCTGGCCTACGCAAATTGTTTATCCATTCATCCACAGAGGGACATTTGGGCTGTTTCCACCTTTTGGCTATGGTGAATGGTGCTACAGTGAACATTTTCCACAAATATTTATGTTTGTTTGAATACCTGTTTTCTTTCTTTTTTTCCTTTTTTTTTTTTGAGATAGGGTCTTTTTTGGCCAGGCTGGAGTCCAGTGGCCTGATCTTCACTATAACCTCAAACTCCTGTGCCCAAGTTATCATCCCACTTCAGCCTCCTGAGTAGCTGGGACTATGACACCCATCACCATGCCCGTCCAATTTTAAAAATATTTTTATTTATTTATTTTTTTTGTGGGGGATGGTATCTCACTGTGTTGCCCAGGCTGGTCTCAGACTTGGCTCAAGTGAGCCTCCTGCCTTAGCCTCCCAAAGTGCTGGGATTACAGGTGTAAGCCACTGCTCCTGGCCATTAAAAAAAAAAAAATCAACTGCACTCCAAATGCCACTGCACTCCAGCCTGGTGACAGAGTGAGACTCTGCCTAAAAAAAAAAAAAAAAGAAAAAAAATCCACTTGTAATTGTTAATTGGAGTATATATTCAGGCTAACTTGAGTCTATCCTCACAGGTTGCAATCCTCATTCTTGGCCCAGATAAACTCCGCTTAGATTAATTTTGTCTCAGCCTCTTCCTTTAGGTCAACATATCTGGCATAGTTGGCAGGATTCAGAGTGACTACCCCCACTTCACCCCCACCCCCTCCAGTGTTCTTCTCTGAAAACAGCACTTAGTACCAGCAGGAACATTTTGTCTTCAAATGTTCCATCAGGTGTTTCAGGTAAGCTCTCCCCAAATTGTACCTCTCAGTCTTTAGTTGAAAGTCTAGACTTTAGGCTGGGTGCGGTGGTTCAGTCTATAATCCCAGCACTTTGGGAGGCTGAGGCAAGTGGTGGATCACTGGAGTCTAGGAGTTCAAGACAAGCCTGGGCACCATGGAGAAACCTGGTCTCTACAAAAAATACAAAAACTAGCCAGGTGTGGTGGCATGTGCCTGTAATCCCACTACTTGGGAGACTGATGTGGGAGGATTGCTTGGGCCTGGGAGGCAGAGGTTGCAGCAATCCTCCTGTCCCAAGCCTCCCAAGAAGCTAGGACAAGCTGTTCCACTTGAGACCCACAGGCTGCATGTGGCCCAGGACAGCTTTGAATGCAGCCCAATACAAATTCATAAACCTTCTTAGCATTTTGTTTTTGAGATGGAGTCTCACTTTGTCGCCCAGGCTGGAGTGCAGTGGCATGATCTCAGCTCACTGCAACCTCCCCCTCCTAGGTTCAAGCGATTCACATGCCTCAGCCTCCCGAGTAGCTGGGATTACAGACATATACCACCACACCCAACTAATTTTTGTGTTTTTAGTAAAGATGGAGTTTTGCCTTGTTGGCCAGACTGGTTTCAAACTGCTGACCTCAGGTGATCTGCCCACCTCAGCCTCTCAAAGTGCTGGGATTACAGGCGTGAGCCACCATGCCCAGCCATGGGCCGTTTTTCCAAACCTTCACTTTTTTTGAGACAGAGTCTCACTCTGTTGCCCTGGCTGGAGTGCAGTGGTGCAGTCTCAGCTCATTGCAAGCTCCGCCTCCTGGGTTCAAATGATTCTTCTGCCTCAGCCTCCTGACTAGCTGGGATTATAGGTGCACGCCACTATGCCTGGCTAATTTTTTTTTTTTTTGAGTCAAAGTCTTGCTCTGTCACCCAAGCTGGAATGCAATGGCTCGATCTCAGCTCATTGCAACCTCCTATTCCTGGGGTCAAGCAATTCTCCTGCCTCAGCCTCCCGAGTAGCTGGGACTACAGGCGCCTACTACCACACCCGACTAATTTTTATATTTTTTGAGATAGGGTTTCACCATTTTGATCAGGCTGATCTTGAACTCTTGACCTCAAGATCCCACCCGCTCCCCGCCTCAGCCTCCCAAAGTGCTGGGATTACAGGCGTGAGCCACCACGCCCAGGCTAATTTTTGTATTTTTAGTAGAGACGGTTTCACCATGTTCGTCAGGCTGGTCTCGAACTCCTGACCTCGTGATCCACCCACCTCAGCCTCCCAAAGTGCTGGGATTATAGGTGTGAACCACTGCACCCAGCCTCAAACCCTCTCTTCAAGAATAAGGGCTTGGTCTCTGTCTGGGCTACACTGGAAGAAGAAAAATTGTCTTGGGCCACAGGTAAAATAAACTAACAGTAACGATAGCTGATAAACTTAAAAAAAAAAAAAAAAAAAAGCACACAAAAAAATCTACAAATCCAGCTACACAGGAGGCTGAGGCAGGAGAATCGCCTGAACCCAGGAGGCGGAGGTTGCAGTGAGTCAAGATTGCAGCATTGTACTCCAACCTGGCCAACACCTCTTCAGGAAAATGGAAGAAGGTGCCAATGACCCCTTTTGAGGGGCTTCTGTCTTCATGTGGAGTTTAAAGAGTCAGTCATGGACAGATTCTTCTCAGGTCTAAAACTCTACTCTTCTCTGTATCGCATTACCTGATGTCTTGGCTTTTGGCAGTACCGAAGATTACTTTGTACTGTGAAAGAGAATTTGACCTTGGTGTGTGTGTGTGTGTTGACTATCGAGAACTGCAGTTTTGGAGGTGGCTGAGGGCAGTTGTTTACAGTAAGTAGTTATTAGTACAGGCGCTACTTGTTTCTTGAGTGTTTAGAAATATGTGGTTTAAACTCTCTTTAAATGTCTTTGTAGTGAAGTGCACAGTGAGGGTATTGTACCTGTTTCCCTTTTTTTTTTTTTTTAGTTAAATAATCATTTTATTGCAACCAGGGCAGAGGCTGTAGATGATTCATATTTCCAGTTGGGAGGGAGGACTCGCTTAGTCTTATAATATCGAGCCAGACGGTAAATCCAGCTCTCTATCAGAATCAGCTGGAATTTAGCATTCTTATCCTTTCTGTTCCTCTCAAGATGCTTTTGAACAGCAACTGCTTTCCTAATTAAATGGTAGAGATCTTCAGGGAGATCAGGAGCAAGTCTCTTAGACTTAAGAATTCTTAAGATTTTATTGCCTGTTACAAAACCTACTTGTGCAACATCATGTGAATCTCTCAGGGTCGCACTGATTTGTGAAGGAGTCAGGCCCTTCTCGGCCAGTTTGTAAATCTGCTCCTTCACATCGTCAGATGTCAACTTCAGCCATGTGAGGACGCTGAGGCAGCGATAGGGCAAAGCCAACTGGGACAGGTCCTTCCCAGGAGCATGCAGGCGACACATGATGGTGGCGGTCAGGCAGCAAAAGGACCTGTTTCCCTCTTTCTGGGGACCTGGGATTCAAGGTAAAAGTGGAATCCTTGATCTTTTTTTTTTTTTTTTTTTGCTCCCCTTCCCATCTCCTTGTCCTTTAAAGGTCTAAATGCTCTGCCTTCCAATGCCACATTCCTTTCACATGTTTAAACGATTAAGCCCTACAAACTGCAAAGGCTTTGTTGGCCCTGTTCTTTAATGGGCTCTGCCCTGAGCTCAGTGGTCCAGGTGGAAAATACAAACTAAACTAAAAACTGTCTAATTAAATTGGGGCCGGGAGTGGTGGCTCACGCCTGTAATCCCAGCACTTTGGGAGGCTAAGGCGGGCGGATCTCTTGAGGTCAGGAGTTTTGAGACTAGCCTGGCCAACATGGTGAAACCTCGTCTTTACTAAAATACAAAAATTAGCTGGGCATGGTGGCAGGCACCTGTAATCCCAGCTACTTGGGAAGCTGAGGCACAAGTATTGCTTGAACCCGGGAGGCAGAAGTTGCAGCTAGCCGACATGGTACCACTATACTCCATCCTGGGTGGTAAAGTGAGACTCAGTTCCAAAAACGAAAAACCAAACAAAACCAAATAAATAAAAATGGTATCCTTATAAATCTTATGTTAGCTGGGCATGGTGTCTCATACCTGTAACCTCAGCACTTTGGGAGGTTGAGGCAGCAGGATTGCGTGAAGCCAGGAGTTGGAGATCAGCCTGGGCAACATGGCAAAACCTTGTCTCTACTAAAATACAAAAATTAACTGGACATGGTGGCAAACACCTGTAGTCCCAGCTGTTTGGGAGACTGAGGCATGAGAATCACTTGAACCCGGGAGAGAGAGGTTGCAGTGAGCTAACATTTCGCTGCTATTCTCCATCCTGGGTAATAGAGGGAGACTCAGTCTCAAAAAGGAAAAACAAAACAAAAGCAAATAAATGAAATTGGTATCTTTATAAATCTTATGGTTAGCTGGCATGGTGTCTCACACCTGAAACCTCAGCACTTTGGGAGGCTGAGGTGGGAGGATTGCTTAAAGCCAGAAGTTTGAGACCAACCTGGGCAACACAGTGAGATTCCATCTCTACAAAAAAATTTAAAAATTAGCTGAGCTTGGTGGTGCACACATGTGGTTCCACACACTCAGAAGGCTGAAGGAGGAGGATCGCTAGGACTTGGGAGGTCGAGGCTGAAGTGAGCCATGATTATGCCACTGCATTCCAGCCTCTGTGACAGAGTGAGACCCTGCTAAAAAAAAAATAAAAGAAGAAAAGAAAAAAAAGGATAACAGAATAACGCAAAATGATTATAGGAATTTATTGTAGGATTTTTTTTTTGAGATGGAGTCTCGCTCTATTGCCCAGGCTGGAGTGCAGTGGCGTGATCTTGGCTGACTGCAACCTCCGCCTCCCGGGTTCAAGCAATTCTCCTGAGCAGCTGGGATTACAGGTGCCCGCCACCATACCTGGCTAATGTTTGTATTTTTAGTAGAGATGGGGTTTCACCATCTTGGCCAGGCTGATCTTGAACTCCTGACCTCGTGATCCACTCACCTCGGTTTCCCAAAGTGCTGGGATTACAGGCGTGAGCCACTGTGCCCTGCCAGGATTTTTTTTTGAGATGGAGTCTCTTTCTGTCACCAGGCTGGAGTGTAGTGGCTCAATCTCGGTTCACTGCAATCTCCAATTCCCTGGTTCAAGCGATTTTCCTGCCACAGCCTCCCAAAGTGCTGAGATTACAGGCACATGCCACCACACCAGTCTAATTTTTGTATTTTTAGTAGAGAACTCAAGGGATTTACCCTGGCCTCCCAAAGTGCTGGGTTACAGGCGTGAGGCTGGCCCCTGTCATCCATTTTTAATCTTCCTATGACACACCTAAACTCCTTCTTGGAAAAGCTTAAATTCTCTCTCTCTGTGTTTTGAGATGTAAATTGCTACCCTGCTTTCTCTAAAACTCAGTAAGGGCTTGGACCATGTGGGACAAAGAACATTTTACTTGTTTCTTTTACAAAGGCATAATTTGGGACTGGGCGCCGTGGCTCACACCTGTAATCCCAGCACTTTGGGAGGCTGAGGCAATCGGATCACAAGATCAGGAGATTGAGACCATTCTGGCCAACATGGTGAAACCCTGTGTCTCCCCTTGCACCCCATTCATGAAGAATCGCTTGAACCTGGGAGGCAGAGGTTGCACTGAGCTGAGATGGCGCCACTGTACTCCAGCCTGGCGACAGAGGGACTCTTGGTCTCAAAAAAAAACAAAGGCATAGTTTGAATCTATTGGAAGACCAGCTCCCAATACATCAAAGTGGATTCAAGATCTCTCAAAGTGATCGAGTGGTCCTTGAAAAAGAAAGAGAGACAAGGAAAAAGTTTTCCTTAAAGCTGGGCCCGGGGAGATACCACATAATGCTGCTCCATAGATGTCTAAAATTCCCCTGAAAACCACAGTTTTTTATTAGACTCTTTCAATAGGGGAGGGGGAGTGAGGCTACATAACAGTGTGGAAATGATCATGCAAAAAGAATACATTTGCAAAAACTAGTGCACAAAAATCACAACATGGTATTATAAAAGCAGAACAACGTAAAGATAACTCTGTGTGTCAGCATAGAAACCATACACCTTCGCAAGAATAGAGGTTAAACATAAACTTATAATTATCAGCAAGAATATATTGGGCTCACAGCTGCAGGGGGAACAGGATCTGACACAGGACAACCAGCCTGACCACAAAACTGCAAGAGGAGGGGGCTCCATGCAGGCCTGGAGGAGCAGAGGGAGAAGAAAGACTTTTACATCCTTATCTCAACCACAGAGATTTTTCCTCACGACAGACACCGCTCACGCGTCCGTTTATAGGCTCTCCATAAGGGTCTAATTCCCTTTTCAGGGCCCTAATCAATATGCCTTTCCTGGGAAAGGAATCTGGGTAATAAGCCTCTCCATTACACGTCCGTTTACAGGCTCTCTGCAATGAGAAGCTTATTACGTGCTGTCATCTCTCTGGCAGTCAGGCTGTGTGGTTTGTTCCTTTCACAGAGTTCCTGTTTTCACAAGGAAGGCTCAGCAGAGCCAAAGTTACAAGTTACAGCTTCAGCAGAGCCAAAGTTAGAAGTTACAGCTTCAGCAGAGCCAAAGTTACAAGCTACATTTTAACTTTTCACATTATTCTTCATTTTCTCAAATATAATTGATAGAGTAAGTAACAAGCATCACAAAGCAAATAACTCATTTCAGGGAAACCAAATTCTAAGAGAATTTACAGGTTAAAAATCAACAACAATTTCTTCTTGTTATTTTGGATAGCTCAGGTTTTGCCAATTCTTCCAGAAGCTTGGGGTTGCTCAGTCACCACCCAGGGGTCCACAGTGTTCCCAACATGAATCCAACTATCCTATTTAAAATTTTTTTTCCTTCATGAATTTATTCTAGTCAAAATAAATTGTGATTTAAATCCATAATATGGCCAGGTGCGGTGGCTCACGCCTGTAATCCCAGTACTTTTGGAGGCCGAGGCGGGCAGATCAATTTGAAGTCAGGAGTTCCAGAGCAGCCTAGCCAACATGGGGAAACCTCTGTCTCTACTAAAAATACAAAAATTATTCAGGCATGGTGGCACACACCTGTGATCCCAGCAGCTACTGGGGAAGTTGAGACAGGAGAATCACTTGAATCCAGGAGACGGAGGTTGCAGTGAGCTGAGATCATGCCACCGTACCCCAGCCTGAGGGACAGAGTGAGACTCTGTCTCAAAAAAAAAAAAAAAACAGTCTCGGCATGGTAGATCATATCTGTAATCCCAGCACTTTGAGAGGCTGAGGCCGGCAGATCTCGGTCAAGAGATCGAGACCATCCTGACCAACATGGTGAAACCCTGTCTCTACTAAAAGTATAAAGATTAGCAGGGCATGGTGGTGCACGCCTGTAATCCCAGCTACTTGGGAGGTGGAGTGAGCCGAGATCTCGCCACTGCACTCCAGCCTGGCAACAGAGCAAGAGTCTGTCTCAAAAAAAAATTAAATTAAATTAAAAAGCCATAACAGTTTTTCCCCCTTTTTTTGAGACGGAGTCTTGCCCTATCTTTCAGGCTGGAGTAGAGTGACACCATCACAGTTCACTGCAGCCTCAACCTCCTAGGCTCAAGTGATCCTCCCACCTCACTTGAGTAGTTGGGAACAGGTGCCCACCACCACACTTGGCTAATTTCTGTATTTTTTGTAGAGACAGAGTCTCTCTATGTTGCCCAGGCTGGTCTTGAACTCCTGGGCTCAAACAGTCTGCCAGCCTCGGCCTCTCAAAATGCTGGGATTACAGGCCTGTGCCACCACGCCCAGCCTCTTTAAACAATAGTTAGCTGTTGAATGAGCTCTGACAAACCATATGCATTTCATAAACTAACCAAAATACTGTCTTCATATATTTCTATTTTTCTTGCAAAAATGTTAAGTAAGCCATCCTAGTAAAAAAAAAAAAAAAAGATTTAACAGAAACAATGAAAAATGAAAATGCAGCCGGTCGCGTGGCTCACGCCTATAAACCCAGCACTTTGGGAGGCCAAGGCGAGTGGATCACGAGGTCAGCAGTTTAAGACCAGTCTGGCAGGGAGCGGTGGCGCCTGCCTGTAGTCCCAGCAATTGAGGAGGCTGAGGCCGGAGAATTTCTTGAATCCAGGAGTTCTGCGCTGTAGTGTGCTATGCCGATCGGGTATCCGCACTAAGTTCGGCATCAATATGGTGACCTCCCGGGAGCACTGGACCACCAGGTTGCCTAAGGAGGGGTGAACCAGCCCAGGTCGGAAACGGAGCAGGTCAAAACTCCCATGCTGATCAGAAGTGGGATCGCCCCTGTGAATAGCCACTGCACTCCATCCTGGGCAGCATAGCGAGACCCCATCTCTATTAAAAAAAAAAAAAAAAAAAGACCAACCTGGCTAACATGGTGAAACCCTGTCTCTACTAAAAATACAAAAATTTAAAAATTAGCTGGGTGTGGTGGCGGGCGCCTGTAATCCCAGCTACTCAGGAGGCTGAGGCAGGAGAATGGCTTGAATCCAGGAGGTAGAGGTTGCAGTGAGCTGAGATCACTCACTCCACTGCACTCCAGCCTGGGCAACAGAAAGACTCTGTCTCAAAAAAAAAAAAGAAAGAAAGAAAGAAAGAAAAGAAAAATGAAAATGCAAAGAGTTTATGCCAAAAAGCAAACCAGTTCTCTGCAGCCTGTCGTTTGTTTTTGGGCTGTGAAGTTGTGTAGAGGGTGATCAGGCAGTAGACAGTTCCTCCTACATGGTCTGGTAAAGTGTTTGGTCAGGCAGGCCTTGTTTCAGGTGGATAGACACATCATTAGATTTCTGGAAAAACAACTGCAGTTCTGGAACTTTATTTTTCCCAGT
The DNA here is from genome assembly GCA_004027715.1 of Plecturocebus donacophilus. Taxonomy (NCBI): domain Eukaryota; kingdom Metazoa; phylum Chordata; class Mammalia; order Primates; family Pitheciidae; genus Plecturocebus; species Plecturocebus donacophilus. The sequence goes on from PVKP010022026.1 coordinate 26,505, forward strand.
CAAATTAGGTGCAGTGGAATCAGGGATCAGCTTAGTTGATGTGACAAATACGGTAGGTGGTGCTTCTGTGAAAACTACAGGCTTTAATCCCTGCAGGCTATAAGCCTCCGAAGCCCATGCTCCCGCCAACTTCTGTGTGAAGCCACTAAATTTATAGTACATGACACCTGGAGTTTGGCTTCTTGCATCCGCTTCTCGCATGATCACTCCAGAGAAGCCAGCTGTCCTTCTATTTTATTGGGTCTCACTTTGTTGCCCAGGCTGAGGTGCAGTGGCACAAACAGGGCTTCTTGTAGCCTTGACCTCCCAGACTAAAGTGATCCTCCTACCTCAGCCACTCAAGTAACTGGGACTACAGGGCAAAAGCCACCACACCCAGCTAATTTTTGTATTATTTTTTTTTTTTTTGTAGGGACGGGGTTTTGCCATGTAGCCCAACCTTGCCTCAAACTCCTGAGGTCAAGCCATCCATCCACCTTGGCATGAGCCACCTTGCCTGGCCCCAAGTATCCTCTTAAACTAGTGAGTTTTACTAGTCTTCTGGCTAAAATTCTAAAACAAAAACTATAAAGTCTTTGTATCTGTCTGTATCTTTATGTGTAGGTGTGTATGTCTGTTTGTATACTGTCTACATGGGTATCAAACTGACATAAATAAATGAGTGCTCTTAGCCAGGTGTGGTGGCGCATGCTTTTAATCACAGCTACTGGGAGGCTGAGGCAGAAGAACTGCTTGAACCCAGGAGGTGGAGGTTGTGGTGAGCCGAGATAGCGCCGTTGCACTCCAGCCTGGGCAAGAAGAGCGAAACTCCGTCCCCACCCCAAAAAAAAAGAGTGCTCATATATTAAGTAAATAAGCCAAAATACTTTTTAATTTTTTTCCACTCTCTCAACCCAGCTTTTCCATACTCTGGGAAGAACCAGGAAGAGAAGGCTTTTTTTTTTTAAATTTTTTATTTTCTTGAAATGGAGTCTTGCTTTGTCACCCAGGCTGGAGTGAAGTGGCCCAATCTTGGCCCACTGCAACCTCCGCCTCCTGGGTTCAAGCGGTTCTTCTGCCTCAGCCTTCCAAGTGCTGGGATTACAGGTGAGAACCACTATGCCCGACTTTTTTTTTTTTTTTGAGACAGGGTCTCAGTCTGTTGCCCAGGCTGGAGTGAGGTGGTGCAATCACAGCTCACGGCAGCCTTAAACTCTTTGGGCTCGAGGTATCCTCTGCCTCAGCCTCTTGAGTGGCTAGGACTACAGGTGTGTGCCACCAGGTTGACAAATTTTTTCTTTTTAAATTTTTTTGTAGAGATGGGATCTTACTACATTGCCCAGGCTGGTCTTGAACTCCTGGCCTCAAGTGATCCTCCCACCTCAACCTCTCAAAGTGCTTGGATCACCGAAGTGAGTCACTGTACCTGGCCAAGAAATGGTGTTTAACTTTCTTTGGGTCATATTTGTATAAATATATTATTAACATATATGTTTCAAAATTGTCTGAAATTCCTAAAATTCTGATGTCTTAATATATGTTATCAATAATAATTAAGGTTATTAAATTGATATATACTACAGAGATAATTATATTTCTTAAACAATTGTGTTATTAAACATGGATGGCTAGAATAGTCAAGCCAAAAGTCTTTTCTTTCTTTTTTTTTTTAAGACAGGGTTTGACCATTTGGTCAGGCTGGTCTTGAACTCCCAACCTCTGGTGATCCACCCGCCTTGGCCTCCAAAGTGCTTGGATTACAGGTGTGAGCCACCATGCCTGGCCAAGCCAAAAGTCTTTTGTCATTCACAGACAATTATTGTTTTACTTTGATTCGTCTCAAAAAATGGTTTATGGTTGGGGCATGGTGGCTCACACCTGTAATCCCAGAACTCTGGGAGGCTGAGGTAGGAGGATTGCTTGAGTTTAGCAGTTTGAAACCAGCCTGGGCAACAGAGCAAGACTCTGTCTCAAAAAAAAAGAAAAAAAAAAAAGAAATGATAAAAGAAAATAACTTTTATCTGAGGAATGCAATTATGCGGCCCCTGAGACACATTAAAATGAGACAACAGGCCGGGCCTAATCCTAGCAATTTGGGAGGCTAAGGCGGGCAGATCACCTGAAGTCAAGAATTCAAGACCAGCCTGGCCAACGTGGCGAAATTCCGTCTCTACTAAAAAATACAAAAACTAGCCAGGCATGGTGGCAGGTGCCTCTAATCCCAGCTACTCAGCAGAATGAAGGAGGGAGAATTGCTTGAACCTGGGAGGCGGAGGTTGCAGTGAGCCGGGACTGCACCACTACACTGCAGCCTGGCAACAGAGCAAGATTCTGTCAAAAAATAAAAATAAAAAAACAGGAGAACAATCATGTCCTGCTCCCCTATTTGAGCTGTGTATTAGTCTCTTGAATCTGCTTGCTGGCTGGGCACAGGTGGCTCATGCCTGTAATCCTGGCACTTTTCGAGGCCAAGGCAGGAGGATCACTTGAGCCTAGGCATTCAAAACCAGCCTGGGCCACGTAGTGACATACTGTCTTTAAAAATTTTTTGAAAAGAAAAAAAATCCACTTGTAACTGCTGCTAATCAGAGTGTATATTCAGGACAACTTGAATCTGTGCTCCTGGGTTGTAGTCCTTAAGACTGGCACACACAAACTCTCTACCTACATTAATTTTGCCTTGGCTTCTTCCTTTTAGGTTGATGTGTCTTCATGAGGTGATTTCATAACATGCAACTTTGCTGAATTCAGTTAACTTTAATAGCTTTCTTATAAATTCTTTGGAGTTTCCTATATATATAATTTTAGTCTAGTCAGGTTGCTGTAACAAAATATCACAGACTAGGTCACTTAAACCAAAGAAGTTTGTTTTCTCACAGTTTTAGAGGCTAGATGTTCAAAATTGAGGTGCTGAGTGGGTTGGGTTTTGGTGAGATTTTTCCTCAGCTTGCAGATGGCAGCTTCTCTGTGTGCACTTACGTGGCCTTTTCTCTGCTCACACATGACGAGAGCTCTGGAGTCCCTTCCTCTTTTTTTTTTTTTTTGAGACAGTGTCTCCCTCTGTCACCAGGGCTGAAGTGCAGTGGCTGAATCTCGGCTCACTGAAACCTCCGCCTCCCAGGTTCAAGCAATTCTCCTGCCTCAGCCTCCCAAGTAGCTGGGATTACAGGTGCCCACCACTATGCCTAGCTAATGTTTTGTATTTTTAGTAGAGACAGGGTTTCACCATGTTGGCCAGGCTGGTCTCGATCTCCTGACCTTGCAATTCGACTGCCTTGGCCTCCCAAAGTGCTGGGATTACAGATGTGAGTCACCGCGCCCAGCCCCTTCCTCTTCTTATAGACACCAGTCCTGTTGTATTAGGGTCCCACCCTTATGATCTCATTTAACCTTAATTAACCACTTAAAGGCCCCATCTTCAAATATAGTCACACTGGGAGTTAGGACTTAAGCATATCAATTTTGACAAACACAATTCACTCCATGACATTTTGCTCTCTGCCCCCTCTAAATTCATGTACCTCTGGCATGCAAAATACATTCACTCTATCGCCCCCCAACACTCTCTAAAGGCTCAAACCATTTCAGCATCAGTTAAGTCCAAAGTCTCATCTAAATATCTAAATCAGATCATGTATGGGTGAAACATTAGAAGTGATTCATACTGAGGTAAAATTTCTCTCTAGCTGTGAATCTGTGACACCAGTCGACGTGCTTCCAAAACACACTGGTGAGACAACCATGAGATAGATATTCCCAGTCCAAAAGGTAGAAATCAGAAAGAAGAAGGAGGTGATGAGTCCCATGCAAGTAAAAAATCGAGCAAGGCAAACTGCATTAGATCGCAAGTCTTGAGAATAATCCTCTTTGGCTTGATGCTTCATCCTCTGGAGCCACTGGGGTGGCAGTGTCACCTCCATGGCACTAGGTGATGGCATCCTGGAGTGTTGAAACCAGGCTTTCGTTTGTTGGTATAGGATTACTCATAGTATTCTTATAGTCCCTTCTATTTCTGTATGGTTGGTAGTAATGTCTTCATTTTTATTTATTTTATTATTACTATTTTTTATTTTTGTAGTTTAGAGACAAGGTCTCACTATGTCGCCCAGGCTGGTCTCCAACTCCTGAGCTCAAGTGATCCTTCTGCCTCAGTCTCCCAAAGTGTTAGGATTACAGGCCTGAGCCACCAGGCCCAGGCTTCATTTTTATTTCTGGTTTTAATTATTTGTATTCTCTCTTTTTTTCTTAGACTACCTAAGAGTTTGTCAATTTTATTGATTTTTTTCAAAGAACCAACTTTTGGTTTTGTGTTTTCAATTTGCTGAAAGCCAGTGGGTCAAAGAAGAAATCACAAGGAATATTAGAAAATACTTTGAGACGAATGCAAATGAAATCACAGCATATCAAAACTTACGGGATGCAGTGAAAGCAGTGCTCAGAGGAAAATCTGTAGCTGTGAATGCCTACTTTCCAAAAGAAGAAATAAGCCAGGCATGGGGGCTTATGCCTGTAATCCTAACACTTTGGGAGGCTGAGGCAGGCGGATCACCTGAGGAAAGGGGTTTGAGACCAGCCTGGCCAACATGGTGAAACCCCGTCTCTACTAAAAATACAAAGATTAGCCAGGTGGGGTGGCGCGTGCCTGTAATCCCAGCTACTTGAGAGACTGAGGCAGGAAAATCACTTAAACCCGGGAGGCAGAGGTTGTAGTAAGCCGGGATGGTGCCACTGCACTCCAGCCTAGGCAACAAGAACGAAACACCGTCTCAAAAAAATGAAACAAACGGCCAGGTGCAGTGGTTCACGGCTGCGATCCCAGCACTTTGGGAGGTTGAGGTGAGCTGGTCACCTGAGGTCAGGAGTTCGAGACCAGCTTGACCAACATGGAGAAACCCTGTCTCTACTAAAAATACAAAAATTAGCTGGGTGTGGTGGCGCATGCCTGTAATCCCAGCTACTTGGGAGGCTGAGGCAAGAGAATCGCTTGAACCCAGGAGGCAGAGGATGCAGTGAGCCGAGATCGCGCCATTGCACTCCAGCCTGGGCAACAAGAGCGGAACTCCGTCTCAAAAATTATAATAATAATAATAATAAAATAAATCAAGAAGAAATAGCTCAAATCAATAATTCAACTTTATATCTCAAGAAACTAGAAAAAGAAGCGCAAACTAAACTCAAAACTAGCAGAAGGAAGGAAATAAAGACTAAAGCAGAGATAAAAGAAATATAAGAAAAACCAGAGAGTAATGAGAGAATACCATTATCTACCTATTTCCTCAGCATACTTCTTGTGCCGTGTGTGTGTGTGTGTGTGTGTGTGTATTTTTTTTTTTTTTTTTTTTTTTGAGAAGAAGTTTCACTCTTGTTGCCCAGGCTGCAGTGCAAAGGCATGATCTGAGCTCATTGCAACTTCCGCCTCCTGGGTTCATGATTCTCCCACTTCAGCCACCTGAGTAGCTGGGATTACAGGAGCCCACCACCATGCCTGGCTAATTTTTTGTATTTTTAGTAGAGACGGAGTTTCTCCATGTTGGTCAGTGGTCAGGCTGGTCTTGAACTCCTGACCAGGCATGAGCCACCCCGCCCGGCCTCTTGTGCCTTATTTTAAGATGTGACTACTGTTCTTTTGTGTTGGTTGAGGAGGACATCCTTGTCAATTCAAAAATTAAATATTAGTAAACATTTATTAGATAAATATAAATTGAATATCCAATATTTTCTTCTCCCACCATAATGGATTTTCTCATGCACCTCCTAATGTAGGTGGTCCTCATTTTGGAGACCAGTGGTCCATACTTCTGCTTCTTTATCTCCTGTTCTTTGCAGTGGTGCAATCACAGCTTGCTGCAGCCGAGACCTTCTGGGCTCAAGTGATTCTCCTATCTCAGCCTTCCAAGTAGCTGGGACAGCAGTCATTTGCCACCACACCTGGCTAACTTTTTTTTTTTTTTGAGACGGAGTCTTGCTCTGTCGCCCAGGCTGGACTGCAGTGGTGCGATCTTTGCTCACTGCAACCTCTGCCTTCTGGGTTCAAGCAATTCTGCCTCAACCTCCTGACTAGCTGGGACTAGAGGCACGTGCCACCACGCCTGGCTAATTTTTTGTATTTTTAGTAGAGATGGGGTTTCACCATGTTAGCTAGGATGGTCTTGTTCTCCTAACATTGTGATCCACCCACCTTGGTCTCCCAAAGTGCTGCTATTATGGGGGTGAGCCACTGCACCCTGCCAAATTTTTTATTTTATGTAAAAATGGAGGTGTCACTTCTTTTCCCAGGATGGCTTTGAACTCCTGACCTCAGGTGACCCATTTGCCTCTGCCTCCGAAAGTGCTGGGATTACAGACAGGTGTGAGCCACCGCAACAAGCCAACCATTTGTCAACTTCGGATGAGTTTATAGATTTAGGCTTTGAGCATCCTGAGTTGTGACCATCACAAAAAAGATACCAGTTATCACGTGCCTCCTGATGGAAGAACTCACCAGGTGGGCACAGTGGCTCATGCCTGTAATCCAGCACTTTGGGAGGCTGAGGTGGGTAGATCACTAGGGCAGGAGTTTGAGACCAGCCTAGTCAAGATAGTGAAACCCCATCTCTACTAAAAATACAAAAATTAGCTGGGCATGGTGGCTCACACCTGTAAGCACTTTGGGAGGCTGAGGCAGGGGGATCACAAGGTCAGGAGATTGAAACCAGCCTGGTCAATATGGTGAAACTCCGTCTCTACTAAAAATACAAAAATTAGCCAGGCATGGTGGTGGGCTCCTGTAGTCCCAGCTACTCAGGAGACTGAGGCAGGAGAATCACTTGAACTCGGGAGGCAGAGGTTGCAGTGAGCCGAGATCACGCCACTGCACTCCAGCCTGGTGACAGAGTGAGACTCTGTCTCAAAAATAAATAAATAAATAAATAAAAAGAGAAAAAAAAGTGCCCCAGATGATTTCTTGTCTATTTCCCCTGAATAGCCCCAGGACAGGAAATGCCTGAGACAGTCATTGCAAGGCTGCTGCTACAAGAATAAGAAATACTTCCATTATCTAAAAGCATATTAAATTCCTTTTAAAAATTTAAAAAAATCTCCTTATATATGCTTAAAATATAGCTTGAAGGACACACAAAAACTGATTCTAGGAAGGCAAACTGAATGCAAGACTTTACATTCTTTTGTACCTTTTATATTTTGTTCATGTTTTATGTGATCGAAAATAATTGGAAAGGAAAGGAGGAAGGAAGAAAAATTTTAGATTAGTTGTGTTTCTCTGTTGCCCAGGCTAGAGTGCAATGGCACAATCTCAGCTCACTGCAACCTTCGCCTCCCAGGTTCAAGCAATTCTCCCGCCTCAGCCTCCCTAGTAGCTGGGATTACAGGAGCCCACCACCATGCCCAGCTAATTTTTTGTATTTTTTTGTTTATTTTTTAAATAAAGATGGGGTTTTACCATGATGGCCAGGCTGGTTTTGAACTCCTGACCTCAGGTGATCCACCCACCTTGGCCTCCCAAAGTGCTAGGATTACAGGCACAAGCCACCATGCCTGGACTTTTGTATTTTTAGTAGAGACGGGGTTTCCCTATGTTGGCCCGGCTGGTCTCAAACTCCTGACTTCAGGTTATCCACCTGCCTCAGCCTGCCAAAGTGCTGGGATTACAGGCATGAGCCTCTGCACCCCACGTTTCTCTGTAATTTCTATCAAGCAGGTCTAATTCTATCTCTTCTGGTTAATCCCGCTTGTATATAACAACCCTTCAGATCTTTGAAAATGTTTCTCTTTTCCCCTTTAGTTTTTCTTTTCAATTAATTTAATTTTTTTTTATTTAAAAAAATTTTTTTTTGAGACTGAGTCTTGCTCTGTTGCCCAGGCTGGAGTGTAGTGGTGTGATTTCGGCTCACTGCAACCTTTGCCTACCGGGTTCAAGGAATTCCCTTCCTCAGCCTCCTCAGTAGCTGAGACTACAGGCTCTTGCCACCAAGCCCGGCTAATTTCTGTAGTTTTAATAGAGACAGGGTTTCGCTGTGTTGGCTGGGATGGTCTCGATTTCTTGACCTTATGATCTGCACGACTCGACCTCCCAAAGTGTTGGGATTACAGGGTTGAGCCACCGCGTCCGGTCTTTTTTTTTTTATATTGTTAATAGATGATGAAACCACCTCTCTACTAAAAATACAAAAATTAACTGGGCATGCTGGGCTACACTTGAAATCCCAGCTACTCAGGAGGTTGAGGCACAAGAATCACTTGAACCCAGAAGGCAGAGGTTGCAGTGAGCCCCAAGATTGCGCCACTGCGCTCCAGCCTGGGTGGCTGAGAGAGACCCTGTCTCAAAAAAAAAAAAAACCCAAAAACTTAGCAGGACATGGGCCAGGCACGGTGGCTCATGCCTGTAATCCCAGCACTTTGGGAGGCCGAGGCAGGCAGCCAAGTTTTTTATTTTTGTAGAGACCTGAGGTCGGGAGTTCAAGACCAGCCTGACCAACATGGAGAAACCCCATCTCTACTAAAAATACAAAATTAGCTGGGGCTAGTGGCACATGCCTGTAATCCCAGCTATTGGGAGGCTGAGGCAGAAGAATTGCTTGAACCCAGGAGACAGAGGTTGCGGTCAACAAAGATTGTGCCATTGTACTCCAGCCTGGGCAAAAAGAGTGAAACTTCATCTCAAAAAACAAACACACAAAAAACTTAGTAGGATATGGACAATAGAGACAAAGAAAGACTAGCTTCAGACAAAAGTGGGGTAGGAGTAGAGAGCAAGATATCATGTTTTTATTTCTTCTCTTTCTTTTTTTAAGACATCATGTTTTTGAACACTACCAGAAGACAACAGACAGAAGAAGGAGCTCGGTGGTGTAGGTAGGAAAGCCATCTGAACAAATCCTTCAGAGAAATTAAATTTATGTAAATGTGAGCAACAGAAGAGTATGTGTTAAATTCCACACCAAGTTACCATAAGAGAAAAGAGAATTTAGAATAGGTCGGTTAAAAAAAAAGGAAAAAAGAACAAGAAAACAGATAATGAGGACAGGAAAATATTCATGCCAGAGAGATGCTCACAAAACAGATGAAAATCGTAACATTTTATTTTAAAACGAGCTAAAAGACATTAAGAAAGTTATTTAAGGCCGGGCGCGGTTGCTCACATCTGTAATCCAGCACTTTGGGAGGCCGAGGCGGGCGGATCACAAGGTCAAGAGATCAAGACCATCCTGGCCAACATGGTGAAACCCCGTCTCTACTAAAAATACAAAAATTAGTGGGCATGGTGGCGTGCGCCTGTAGTCCCAGCTAGTCTGGAGGCTGAGGCAGGAGAATTGCTTGAACCCAGGAGGGGGAGGTTGCAATGAGCCGAGATTGCACCACTGCATTCCAGCCTGGTGCCTGGTGACGGGAGTGAGACTGTCTGAAAAAAAAAAAGAAAGTTATATAAGGCCGGGTGTAGTGGCTCACTCCTGTAATCCCAGCACTTTGAGAGTCTGAGGCAGGCGAATCACTTGAGGTCAGCAGTTTGAGACCAGCCTGGCCAACATAGCAAAGTCCCATCTCTACTAAAAATACAAAAATTAGCCAGGCATGTTGATGTGCGCCTGTGGTCCCAGCTACTTGGAGGGGGCTGAGGCAGGAGAATCACTTGAACCTGGGAGGTAGAGGTTGCAGTGAGCTGAGATGATGCCATTGCACTCCAGCACTCCAGAGCAACACTTCGTCTTAAAAAAAAAATAGAGACATGAAAGAAGCTGGGCGCTGTGGCTTGCACCTGTACTCTAGCCACAGCAACAGAGGGAGACCCCCCATCTCTAAAATAAATAAATAAGTGAATGAATAAATAATTTTTTTGAGATAGTCTTACTCTGTTGCCCAGGCTGGAGTGTAGTGGCGCAATCTTGGCTCACTGCAACCTCCACCTTCCAGGGTCAAGTGATTCTCATGCCTCAGCCTCCTGAGTAGCTGGGATTACAGGCATGTACCACCATACCCAGCTAATTTTTGTATTTTTAGTAGAGATGGGGTTTTGCCATGTTGGCCAGGCTGGTCCTGAACTCCTGTCCTCAAGTGATCCAAACTGATAAAGTGATCTCATTTGTCCAAAATGACAACTATTGTAATCTGAAAAAGATAGCAGGCAACTGCCACCAAACCTGGCTAATTTTTGTGGGGTTTTTTTGGTAGAGATGGGGGGATCTATCTTTCCACATGTTGGTCAGGCTGAACTTCTGATCTCAAAGTGATTTACCTGCCTTGGCCTCCCAAAGTGCTGGGATTACAGGCATGAGCCACCGCACCTGGCTGACGTATTTTAAATATTTAAGGAAGAACAGGCCAGGGGTGGTGGCTCATGCCTGTAATTCTAGCATTTTGGGAGACTGAGGTGGGCAGATCGCCTAAAGTCAGGAGTTGGAAAACAGCCTGGCCAACATGGTGAAACCATGTCTCTAATAAAAAATATATATATGGCCGGGTGTGGTGGCTCACGCCTATAATCCAAGCACTTTGGAGGCCAAGGAGGGCGGATCACCTGAGGTCGGGAGTTCAAGACCAGCCTGACCAACATGGTGAAACCCCGTCTTAAAATATATATATATATATACACACACACACACATATATATATTTTAAATAGGCCAGGTGCTGTGGCTCATGCCTGTAATCCCAGCTCTTAGGGAGGCAGAGGCAGGAGGATAGCTTAAGCCCAGGAATTCAAGACCTGCCTGGGCAATATAGCAAGACCCCATTCTCCACAAAAAAGGAAAAAAACAAAAAGACAAAAAAAAAAGCATATATATTAAATAGCTGGATGTGGTGGCACACATCTGCAATCCCAGTTACTCAGGTGGCTGAGGCAGAAGAATCACTTGAACCCAGGAGGTGGAGGCTTCAGTGAGCCGAGATCATGCCACTGCACTCCAGCCTGGGCGACAAAGTGAGACTCTGTCTCAAAAAAAAAAAGGGAAGCTAACCTTCAACTATAATGGGCACAGACAAATTGTTATCAACATGCAGGGACTCAGGAATTTTTGTTCCCATGACCCCTTCCTGAGAAATCCTCTGGAGAATGCACTTGAGACCAACTGGCTGGAGAGACGTCAACATAAGGGCTGAGGGTCAGTGCTGTATATTAGTTACTCATGAAAATGAGACTAAATGAAGGCAAATGAGAGAGTATAGTATGTAATGGCCTTATGATCTGATAATGTATAGACATTATAACCATAACAAATAAAAGAAAGGGAATAGCATTTACAAAAAAGTTTAAATATGTTTTTAGTAATCATAATGATGAAGGTAGTATTACTAGTCATTCTGAGACTGTTTAACATATCATGTAGGATAAAACAAATGAGGAAATATAGAATATTCTAATTCTCTAATTTCTGTGTCCATAAGAACCATGACTCCTTCTTTTTTTTTTTTTTTTGAGATGGAGTTGCCCAGGCTGGAGTGCAGTGGCATGATCTCAGCTCACTGCAACCTCTACCTCCCAGGTTCAAGCGATTCTCCTGCCTCAGCCTCCCAAGTAGCTGGAAATACAGGTGCGTGCGACCATGCCTGGCTAATTTTTTGTATTTTTAGTAGAGACGGAGTTTCACTGTGTTAGCCAGGATGGTCTTGCTCTCCTGACCTCGTGATCCATCCACCTTGGCCTCCCAAAGTGCTAGGATTACAGGGGTGAGCCACCGTGCCTGGCAATTCCTTTTTTTACCTAAATTGATTTCTTTCTTTCTTTCTTTCTTTCTTCTTTCTTTCTTTTTCTTCTTTCTTTCTTTCTTTCTTTCTCTCTCTCTCTTTCTTTCTTTCTTTTCTTTTTTTTTTTGAAGACAGGGT
>PVKP010022027.1:0-38274 GCA_004027715.1 Plecturocebus donacophilus
AAAAAAAAAAAAAATTAAGAGAGATCATGGCTGAGATTTTTCAGAATTGCTGAAACATACCAATCCTCAAATTATTGCACTCAATGAAACCCAAAAATATGGGTACCCAATGTCAGAAATAAATTTTCAGTGACTCAAAAGAAATAGCACTCCAACATAAATTTTCTCAGCAAGGCAATTTACTTCTATAGAATGGTATGTCTCATGGATGGAGCAATGGCAAAAGCACACCTGAATAAGGGAGGGGAAGGGGTTTTTTTTTTTTTTTTGGAGGCAAGAAGGAAGGGAAAAGACAGAAGGAACAAGCTCCCCTCTACAGAGACAGTGGGAAGGGGTGCTCCAAAGATGAAAGAGGAGGTCCCCTGGGGAAGGGATTCTTATCTCTGATGCAGGTAGCCCCTACTGCTGTGTCATTCCCCTACTGGCTAGGGTTGGGCCACACAGTCTAAGCTAATTCCAACTGGCTATTTTAAAGAGAGCAGAGGTATGCACCAGAGTGACAGGGTGAACAGTTTCAGCTGGAAAGACAGTTATGGAACAGATGACTAAAGGTGACTCAGGTCAGAGCAGGTGACCAGGGGTGACTCAGATCAGAGCAGGTGACCAGGGCTGACTAAGGTCAGAGCAGGTGACCAGGGGTGACTCAGGATGGAGCAGGTGACGACGATTAATCAGGGCTCTAACTATGCGAGTTAGGAGGGGGACATGCAGTTTCAGTGAGAGGAACAGGTGCAGGTAACCAGGGGAACAGATGTGAACTACTGATTAGAGCTGGTGGGAAGGTTGTTTACTGAAAGTAGGGGCAAGGAGACAAAGAGAATGAGGAAGTTAAACTTTAAAATGGAGAACACAGAACAAGGAAACCGAACATACTGACATACTGATTCTTTGAAGAGAAACTTAGAACTCACTGTATTTAACACTAGACATAGCATAGTGAAACTAAAGAACATCAGAGAAAACAAAAAAAGTGTTTAAAGCAGCCAGAAAGAAAAGACAGACCTACCCACAGAGAAATGGTAACAAGACTGATGGCTTACTTCTTAATGTCCAACCGCTGGATACCAGAAGAGATGAAGAACTAAAGAAAGAAGATAACGAAAAACCTGGAATCCTAGTTCTAGCAACTATTCTTTTCAAACATAAATGGTAGTATCCACGTGATAGGCACAGACATGTTCACTATAAAACTCTTTCAGTGTTGTTATATGTTTGAAATATATTACAATAAATATCAAAAAACATTTTTTTTTCAGGAATATGGTGTAATAAGAACATTTTCGGGTAAACTAAACATTGTGAGGACTGTACTTGGGGGAAGAAAATTACCTAAAATGGAAGAGTCTATGAAAAAAAAATGAGCAAAGATACTGGACTAGTAAATAGGTAAGTAAATCTAAACAAATTGAGTGTCTAAAACAATAATAATAATCTATTTTTGGAGGGCAAAATTCTAGAAATAAAATATAACAGCAGTAGTGTATTTGGTAAAAGAGAAATGAATGGAGTTTAAACATTGGAAGGTCCTTGCATTTTATGAGAACAATAAGGATATTGGTTAATTCAAACTTTAAGTTTAGACTATATGTTAAACTAGCTTTGCTAGTGACTAAAAGAGAGAAAATGACTTTCAAACCAAAACAGAATTAGAAAAAAAAAAAATCTTAAAGCAAACAAATAAAAACTAAATCCAAAAGATGTCAAGAAGAAGCCTTTTTAAAAAAGAAAGGGAGAGGACTTTTTAAAAATGAGACAAAGTTACAATAAGGCTAAATGAGTCTACAGTAAGGCTAAGTATAAAAGAAAATGAAAACAAAACTGGATTTTTAAAAAGAAGCAGCGCCAGGTTTACCTAAAACCAAAGAGCAAACATTTGAAAAACATGGGAAAATATATACTAAGCATGTACCAACAAAACAAATGGTAGAGTGGCTGTAAAAATATCAGATAAAATAATCACTAAGGCAGTAGTAGGATCTCAATGCTTCATTGAAGTTATTTCACCAAACTTGAAACTCTCAAGTCAATAGTAACGATTCTTCAGACATGGCACCTTCATTTTTTGTCCTCACTCTCCGTAACTCCTTAGACTTCTGTCTTCACTTTCCATGGGCATTAGCCACAGGTGGAATCCTCCTTCTATCACCCGATCCCTCATTCCAGGCTCTCTGCCTCAGTTCTTCCATCGCTAACCACAACAGCCTTAACCTTGGGCTTTCTCTATTCTGCTCACCAGACTTACTTGACGTCCCCAAATCCTCAAAACTCAACCTTTCCCATCTTATCTTGGCATTGAGGGGTTTGGGAGGTGCCAATAAACGGTGTCCAGTTCCCTTCTTGATCTCTGAACGGAGTGCAGAATAAGAGTAAAACAAATGAGTGCACAGACTAACACCTTTTTCGTTTTGTGTTGCTTTGTTTTGTTTGAGACGGAGTCTTGCTCTGTTGCCAGGCTGCAGCACAGTGGCGCCGTCTTGGCTCACGGCAACCTCCGCCTCCTGGGTTCAAGCGATCCTTCCACCTCAGCCTCCCGAGTTGCTGGGACCACAGGCGCATGCCAAACGCCCGGCTAATTTTTGTATTTTTAGTAGAGATGGGGTTTCACCCTCTTGGCCAGGATGGTCTCGATCTCTTGACCTCGTGATCCGCCTGCCTCGGCCTCCCAAAGTGCTGGGATTACAGGCGTGAGCCACCTTGCCCGGCCACTGACACCTTTTTAAAGGATAAAGCTGACTTTCCAAAGTTCTCATACTTAGTATTTTTTCAGAATAGGCAGAGGAATTCATAGTGATGTTATCACTGTAGCTATACTGTAGGAATGGCCAACAGTCTCACTCACACAGCGTGTCCCATGAGTGATTAGTGATTGAGTATTGAAGCAAAAATGCTGGCCTGGAATAAGCTATAGGGCAGATTCTGGCCTGCTAGAGAATGTGTCTCCCTCCTTTCAAAAAAGGCCTAAAGTGACAGTAAAAAAGAGCCAACGAGAGGAGTTTACTTACTTTTTAACCAAGATTGACTCTAAAATTGGTCTTGAATTTCTCTATCTTTCTTCTCTAAAACATTTCCAGGCAAATGAAAACGGTCTTGACTGTTATGCAGAGGGCCAGGTTCCTGGGTCAAAAGAGCTTCTTTTCAGCCACAGGTATTATTTCACATTCTACCTGGAGAAAGAAGGCATGAACAAAAACAACCTTAAAAGAAATGGAGGCCGGGTGCAGTGGCTCACACCTGTAATCCCAGCACTTTGGGAGGCCGAGGCGAGCAGATCACGAGGTCAGGAGTTCAAGACCAGCCTGACCAACATGATGAAACCCCTTCTTTACTAAAAATACAAAAATTAGCCAGGCGTGGCGGTGGGCGCCTGTAATCCCAGCTACTCTGGAGGCTGAGGCAGGAGAATCGCTTGAACCCGGAAGGCTGAAGTGGCAGTGAGCCAAGACTGTGCCATTGCACTCCAGCCTGGGCGACAGAGTGAGACTCTGCCTTAAAAAAGAAAAGAAGAGAAATGGAAAGACGTATACACCCGTTGAAGAAATGGAAGAGATATCACAAGACCAAGAGCGACTGTCGAAAGAATTGAATACCAGGCTGGGCGTGGTGGTTTACGCCTGTAATCCCAGACTCTGGGAGGTCGAGGAGGCCGGTCAGGAGTTTGAGACCAGCCTGGCAAACATGGTGAAAACTTGTCTCTAAAAATACAAACATTGGCTGGGCGCGGTGGTGCGCCTGTAGTCCCAGCTGCTCGGGAGGCTGAGGCAGGAGAAGTGCTTGAACCCGGGAAGCAGAGGTTGCGGTGAGCCGAGATCGCGCCACTGCACTCCAGCCTCGGTGACAGAGTGAGACTCCGACTCAAACAACAACAACAAAATTGAATACCAAACAAGAAAAGTTAGCAAAGATGGGCTGATAATATTGCTAAAGCATGTGTTTAAATGACAAAAGGTAAGTGAAGACAAAGAAAAGAACGTCCACCTAAGCTGTGAGCTGGTAACTGGAACCATGGGGAGAATCCCACCGTGAAAAGACAAGTAAAATGTTCTATCAAACAACAGTCGTTGAAAGGGTTGAGGGTGGGGAGGTGAGCTAGGAGAGCTGCCTCCTTTGCTCAGCCCACGGCCCTGTTGCTAGGAAAAATAACTGTGGGAGTGAGTCACATGAGACAGAGCAGGAGGGGTCCCATCTCTGCCGAGTCGGCTGGGGAGACAGTGCAGGAGGGACGCTGGAGTCTCGCGGAATGGAAGCCGATGAGTCAGGGGGGAAGAACTCATCCCAGCTCACTCTGCAGCCACATCAAAGGCTGAGGGATTAGCGAAAATGCCCTCCCGGTTGCGCAAGCTAGCCTGAATACCGAGAATCTAATCCACTTGATGAGTTTACTCAGCCAGCTTTTTGTGGACTTGGTACAAAATGCTCAAATGACTTTTTAGCTAAAGGAAGCGAAACGGAAGAACAGCACTCACGCAGCAACCTCATCAAAGCTCCTCAGTATAATAAAGCAACTCTATAACTCTGCAATTCCCTAACATAAAGCCACGATTGAAAAAAAAAAAAAATCGTAGCCCCAGACTCCTCTCTCTGGATAAAATAGTCTTCGTTATCTAGATTGTTTGTGATTTAGTCCATCCAAGTAGTTGCAATTCCAGAAATCAAAGAATAGGTACATCGCTCCCTCTACTGGCCTTGCAGCTGCTGGTGCAGATGAATTTAAACCAGAAAGCAGCCTTTCAGCCTTTAGCTTTCTAGCATTTCAGCTATAAAGTCTCTAATGACCAAAAAATAGAAGGGTGGTGCAAGTCTCTTAAAGTAAATCTTAAGTAAAGATATATGGTACCTGTTGTCAAAAGATCACATTAAAGAACAAAAAAAGTTTAAATTCTTAAAAAACTCTTCATGTGGTAGTTCTTGAAACTATTGAAATTTTCTGAGGTTGTCTACCATGGAGAGTCAATAATTAAATATAGGGGAAAAAATTAGATACAGGAAACTAAGAAAAAAATAGTAAAACCATTTCAGATGCTTCAAATAGCGTTTTTGGTGCACTTCCTAGCATATCTTCTCTCAGTATTTGAAGAACTTTTGCCACTCTGTTCTTCCATTACTTAAATGTACAAACTCATAGTGTCCCTATAAGTCCATTTTCTCTGAACTCTCTGAAAAAGAGTATAGATTTTTAATTAAAGATGAAAACTGAGGCATTCTCTGATTCTCAAAAACGAATAGGAATAATGACCGTGGCCGAATGATACCAGCAATTGAACTCCTCTTAAAAAGGAGCAAGCTGTGACTCAGATGACTTACCAGCTCTGTTTCCCCCTCACCGATTACCTAACAAATGGTCCAAAGCTCACGCTCCAGAATATATGTTCTCTCTTGCAAAGCTCCCATTCCACACCTAATTGATTTATTCAACCAAATGTATTCATTTGATCATTTGATTAAATTTTTTTTTAATGTGTAAGGCAATGTTGTAGGTGCTGTGGATACGGAAGTAAACAGATGTCCTCACTGAAAAGTCAGAAGCTAGCTTGGTGAGTTCCCATTTATTTTCTTACATATCAATGACTTTGTACAATTCCACACATACTAAGATCAAATCCCCACTCCATGAAATGTTTCTTGACTAACTTGGGCCATGGGTTTCACATCAACTGATCTTCTGAAATATCCTGTCATGAAGCCACTACACATTTTCTTTCTAGAGTTGGCACCTCATATCTGTTACTGCCTTGAATTAATATTTAAAGATTTGACTGCCATCTGACTTTTCACATATGTTTGTTTTTCTCCTCAACTAAATTAGAAATTATTAAAGAAATACATGACCTAACACACAATTTTATGAAAAATGCTAAAAAGGTATAAAAAATAAATCATATTTAACAACCTAACTTTCTTGAATAGTATTTCATTAAATACAGTCTATCAGCAAAGTTTTATATACTATAAAATTTAATTAGTTTTGATCCAAACTAGATTACTTTAATTATAAATTAATATTAATTATAATCCTCAGTGCAACGTCTAAGAAAATAATTCAAAAAATATAGCAAGGAACAGCAAGAGAATTAAAAGATATTTTTAAATATACCCGTAGTGATATATCCAAAATTGTGGATTCAAAAATTTTTAACACAAAAAAGGCAATAATGGAGAAATAGTGGAACAAAAAGGACATAAGACATCTAGAAAATATTTTAAATGAAAAGCATAAATCCTACCTTGTTAGTAATTATATTACATGTAAATGAATTAAACACTCCAATCAACATACAGTTATTGACAGAATGGGTTTTGTTTTGTTTATTTGTTTTTGAGACAAAATCTCACTCTGTTGCCCAGGCTGGAGTCACTATCTTGGCTCGCTGCAGCCTCTGCCTCCTGGGTTCAAATGAGTCTCCTGCCTGAGCCTCCTGAAGTAGCTGGGACTACAGGCGCCCACCTCCACACCTCGCTAATTTTTGTATTTTTAGTAGAGACAGAGTCTCACCATGTTGGCCAGGCTGACCCCTAACTCCTGGCCTCAAGTGATCTGCCCACCCTAGCCTCCAAAAGTGCTGGGATTACAGCCATAAGTCACCATGCTTGACAGATTTTTTTTTAAAAAAGATCCAACTCCTTTGTGTCTACAAGATACACACTTTAAAGATACAAAGAGGTTAAAAGTAAGAAGATGTAAAAGAAATACCATGCAGCAGTAACCAAAAGGGAGCTGGAGACCCATATTAATAGAAGACAAAATAGACTTTAAGACAAAGAGGTTTTTATGAGATAAAAGACATAGGAGTGATAAACGTATAAGCACCTAATACCAGAGTCCCAAAATCCATGGTGTAAAAATTTAGACAATTCAGTAATCCTGGTTGGAGGTTTCAGTCACCCACTTTCAATGAGAAAATAGAAGACTTGAAAAATACTTCAATAACTGAACATTTGTGTCCTCCCCAAATTTTTATGTTGAAATTCTAACCTCCCATGTGATGGCATTAGGAGATGGGGCTTTAGGGAGGTAATTAGATGATGAGAGTGAGGTCCTCATGAATAGTATTAGTGCCATTATAAAACGGACACCAACACAATGGCTCACGCCTGTAATCCTAGCACTTTGGGAGGCCGAGGCAGGTGGATCACTGAGGTCAGGAGTTCGGGACCAGCCCAGCCAACATGGTGAAACTCCGTCTCTATTAAATATGCAAAAATTAGCCTGGTGTGGTGGTGGGCACCTGTAATCTCAGCGACTCAGGAGGCTGAGGCAGGAGAGTTGCTGGAACCTGAGAGGCAGAGGTTGCAGTGAGCCGAGATTGCCACTGCACTCCAGCCTGGGCTGACAACGAGACTCAGTCTCAAAAAAAAAAGTGGGGGTGGGGAGACACGAAAGAGAGCTCTTTCACCATCTTTCTGCCACGTGAGAGGACAGCAAGAAGTCAGGGTCTTCAACCTGGAAGAGGGCCCTCACCAGACCCAGTCAGGCTGGCACCCTGATCTCAGACTTCCAGCCTCCAGAACTGTGAGAAACATACTTCCGTTGAAAGGAGTTGAGAGTCCAGAAATAAATCCATACATCTATGGCCAATAGGCTTTTGTTTGACAAGGATGCCCAAGATAATCAGTGGAGAAAGAATAGTCTCTTCAACAAATGTTCCTGGGACAACTGGAGATCTATGTGCCAAAGAATAAAGTTGGACCCCTACCACACTGCATATGCAAAAATTAAAATGAATCATTAAAAGTTTTAATGAAATAAAGAAAACATTAGAACATCAGGAGTGTTCATTTATAAAAATAGACAATGGATCGATGACCTAAGAATAAGAGCTAAACTCATAGAACTCTTAGAAGAAAACTTAGGGGTAACTCTTCATGACCTCAAATTTGGCAATGACACCAAATACACAAGCAACAAAATAAAAAAATAGATAGATTAGACTTCTTCAAAATTAAAATATTTTGTATATCAAGGACATTATCAAGAAAGTGGAAAAGCAGCCTACAGATTGGGAGAAACTATTTCCAAATTATATATCAAATAAGGGTTTAGCATCCAAAATAAATGAAGAATTCCCACAACTCAACAATAAAAATACAAGCAACCCAATTAAAAAATGGGCAAAGGAAGCTGGGCACAGTGTCTCATGCCTGTAATTCCAGCACTTTGGGAGGCTGAAGCAGGCGGATCACAAGGTCAGGAGTTCAAGACCAGCCTAGCCAAGATGGTGGAACCCTGTCTCTACTAAAAATCAAAAAAAAAAAAAAAGACATTTCCTCCAGTAAGATATACAAATGACCAACAAGCAACTGAAAAGATGTTAACATCATTAAGCAAATTATCATGAGGAAATGCAAATTGAAACCACAGTGAGTTACCACTTAGCACCCACTAGGATGGCTATAATGAAAAAGATATAGAATAACAAGTGTTGACAAGGATGTAGAGAAATTGGAACCATCCCTTATTGCTGGTGGCAAAGTACAGTCACTTTTCAAAATGGTTTGACAATTCCTCACAAAGTTACAGAGTTGCCATATAACCCAGCAGTTCCACTCCCAGGTGGACTTTGATTTCTTAAGAGAATTTTATTTCTTAAGAGAAATCAGATCCTATGTCCACACAAAAACTGTACACGAATGTTCATAGCAGCATTAGTCACAGCGAAAAAGTGAAAACAACTCAAATGTCCATCAACTGATGAATTCTATTATATGAATGTTATTTGGCCATAAAAAGGAATGAAGCACTGACACAGGCTGGAATAGGAATAAATCTTAAAACATTATGCTCAGTGAAAGAAGCCAGTCATGAAAGGTCATACATTGCACAATTTAATTTACATGAAATGAACAGAATAGGCAAATCTATAGATACAGAGAGTAGAGTAATGATTGTCAGTAGTTCAGAAAGTTGTTATGGGGGGTACAAAAAAAAGACTGCTAACAAGGGTCGGATTTCCTTTCGGGGTAATGAAAATGTTCTAAAATTAGATAGTGGTGATGGTTGCACAAACCTGTGAAACTTAAAACCACTGAATTGTACAATGAATTTAAAAGGAAAAATGTTATAGTATATGTATTACATCTCAATAAGCTTTTATTTTTTAGAAAATCCAGTCCAAGCCTGGCTAACTTAGCAAGACTCTGCCTTTTCAAAAAAAAATTTAACTGGGCGTGGTGGTGTGTCCTCATAGTCTCAGCTGCTTGGGAGGTTGAGGTGTGAGGATCGCTTGAGCCTGGTGGGCCAGGGCTGCAGGGAGCTGTGATCACATCACTGCACTCCAGCTGGGGCAACAGAGTGAGATCCTGTCTCGAAAGAAAGAAAGAGAGAGGGAGGGAGGGAAGGAAGAAGGAAAGAAGGAAGGAAGGAATGAAGGAAGAAAAGAAAGAAAGGAAGGAAGAAATCCATTCCATCCTAGACACTAGGATGGTATAGTTAATTGTATTCATTTATCTTTTTAATCCTTCACAATATGCAGCAAGATGTCTTGTACCCAGAGGCGCCAAAATAGTTATAGAGAAAGTAGTTCATAATACTTTACATCATTCACAAATCATTCCAAATAGTAATTGAAGTTTCTCAAGTGGCTCATGAACTCCTTGAGGCAAAGTCCGTGTCTTAAATTTCATACACATCCATCGTGATTAAACATTGTATTGCAATAACACTGAGCCTGGAAATACAGCGTAGAAATGTCCAGTACCTTGGTACCTCGACTAACCTATCACTTTTTTTTTTTGAGACAGTGTCTCACTCTGTCACCCAGGCAGTGCAGTGGTGCAGTCATAGCTCACTACAGCCTTGACATTCTGGGTTCAAGCAATCCTCCTTCCTCAGCCTTCCAAAGTGCTGGCATTACAGGCATGGACCACTGTCCCTGGCCTAATCTATAACTCTTGATTATTCAGGAGGCAGCACCATCCAGTAATTAAGGGGGAGGATGCAGAGTCAGACTATCTAGGGTTATATCCAATTTCTACAACTTAATAATAATATGACCTTGGTATCATTTCAATGATGCATTAAAAGTAATCATAATTGTAATATGATCTGAACAAATGGCTTAACCTTTTTGAGCCTTGATTCCCTCATCTGGAAGGATAGGAATAACAAGCAGTAACCACAGTCCAGGCCAAGTAAGTGCCTTACGCACCTTCTTTCCGCATGAAGGTGGATGACAGGCTGCGTGAAGGCTTAAATGAAAGAAGGTGTGTAAGACACTTAGTTGGCCTGGCCTGTGGTTACTGCTTGTTATTCACTTAACCAACATTTATTGAGCACTAATTTTAATTCTCTGTCTCAAGGGAGAAAGGTTGAGGAAAAAAAGACATATTAACAAATCAGTGCAGTAAAGGGCTCTCTTGCTCTGAAAGACATCCAAAGATTGCCCAGGCGTGGGAAATCCTGTGTGTATGTGGGATGGGGCAAGGCACAGAATATCAAAGAACGTTTTATACGAAAAGTACCACTACAGCACAGCGTTTACATTTTTAAAAAGTATTCATTCCCCAGATGGAAAAAGAAAGGGAAATGAGGACATTCTGGGTGGAGCAGGTGATGAGAGGAAAGCCTCATTTGTTCAGGGATCTAGGGTTAGCTCAGCAGGGCAGGAGCACACCTGAGGCAGAGGTGAGGCACAGTCACAGAAGGAACCAGATCTTCACCAGGACTGATTGAATCACCAGCTGAATGGGAGCTTCCCCTCCACGTGCAATGAAGGCACTTTCTTTCTTTCTTTTTTTTAATTTATTTATTATACTTTAAGTTCTGGGGTACATGTGCGGATCGTGCAGGTTTGTTACATAGGTATACACATGCCATGGTGGTGGTTTGCTGCATCCATCGCCCCGTCATCTACGTTAGGTATTTCTCCTAATGCTATCCCTCCCCAATCCCCCCACCCCCTGCTATTCCTCCCCTAGCCCCCACCCCTCAAGCCCCAGTGTATGATGTTCCCCTCCCTGTGTCCTTGTGTTCTCATTGTTCAACACCCACTTATGAGTGAGAACATGCGGTGTTTGGTTTTCTGTTCTTGTGTCAGTTTGCTGAAAATGATAGTTTCCAGTTTCATCCGTGTCCCTTCAAAGGACATGAACTCATCCTTTTTTATGGCTGCATAGTATTCCATGGTGTATATGTGCCACATTTTCTTTATCCAGTCTATCATCGATGGGCATTTGGGTTGGTTCCAAGTCTTTGCTATTGTGAACAGTGCTGCAATGAACATGTGCATGGGTCTTTATAATAGAATGATTTATAATCCTTTGAGTATATACCCAGTCATGGAATTGCTGAGTCAAATAGTATTTCTATTTCTAGATACTTGAGGAATCACCACACTGCCTTCCACGATGGTTGAATTAATTTACACTCCCACCAACAGTGTAAAGGCGATAGTGGAGGCACTTTCTTTGGTTTGTTTTGTTTGTGGCATGTTTGTGTCCAAAGGCCATAGAGCAGAAGAGGGGAAAGACGGAATGAACTTTTGCCATGCTCCAGATGGCTTGAATATTTCTAGAGTATTCTGGTCCTTTTACTGCTGACAAGGCCCACTCCGGTTCACTTCTCAGTCAGCATTGTGCACCCAGAGGCTGCAGGACAACTGTTGGGAGTGACACGTTTCCTTGATGAGTGCATCTGCATCTTGCACAAGCCCAGTTTCCCGTGTGTGCTCCCAGCACGCAGTATTCCCACACTGGGCACCAGACGGGCTGCAACAGGATGGCAGCTCCCAGAGGAGTCCCCGCAATTACCGACAATAAGCCTCTGTACATAAGCCCTCATCAGAGGTGATTATGGCCGCAGGTTAATCTAGCGGTTCCTCCTAATTAATAGCCTGGAGTACTGAAGAAGCCAGAAGTGACCACAACGCTCCAAGTTTTTGAAAAACCCCAGCTGGCTAAGTGTCAGCCTTCCTTTTGTGCAAACCTTGGTCTGTTGTTTAACCACATCACCCTTTCCTGGAATCCAGCCCTCTGGCTGACACCCTTGTGTGGAGACAGAGTGTCCCTCTTGCGGCTCAGAAATACCACTTAGGCATTTTTCAGCCTCCGCATTCCCATTCCTGGGTCTTTCAGCTTCTTCCAATCCATTCTTATCGTCTCTTGAAAATATGCTACGTCTTTCCCACTCTTGTTTCAGTTTATTATCTCCAGGGTTGTTTTATTATTTATTTTCCTTCAAAAAAACCTGAAGCACCTTTCTTTCCCTGCTCCTTGATTTCTGTTTCTCTCTTTCCCTCTGCCCCCGTCTGTCTTCTCCTACTCCCTCTCTTTCTGTTTTTTTTTTTAGATTGGCCTCAGATGAAAACAAACAAATTAATCACATTGTGTGTGTCATGGCAGTCTCACTAGGTCCTATGCATGGTCCTCTATTAGTTGGTTCATGTTTTTTTCTGATTTATTGATTTTAATAGTGTAATAAGCTTCCGTGAATCTAACAATCACTGAAACAAAAATGAGGATCTCAACAATATCCTCTAGCAATCAATTTGGTGGCCGGCTACAGCATCCACAAGTGTCCCACCCAGAGTTAACTAACGTGCTGAGTCTTGGGCTTCATGCCTTCCTTTCTCGTTATACAGCTTAATTCCAACTATTCTAACTTTCTATCTAAACTACTCTAGATTTTTAGGTTTGTAAAAAGGTGTAGTGCTGTATGTACACTTTTTCTTTGTTTCTAGTCTTATTTTATGGATTATTTTTTACCTTTTATATTCAAATAATTCAGGCCAGGCACAGTGGCTCATGCCTGAGGTCAGGTGTTCGAGACCAGCCTGGCCAAAATGGTGAAACCCTGTCTCTACTAAAAATACAAAAATTAGCCAGGCGTGGTGGCAGGTGCCTGTAATCCCAGCTACTCAGGAGGCTGAGACAGGAGAATCGCTTGAACCTGGGAGGCAGAGGTTGCAGTGAGCCAAGATCACACCAGTGCACTCCAGCCTGAGCAACAAAGTGAGACTCCATCTCAAAAAATAAAAATAAGTTCAAACTTACAGAAAAGTTGCAAGGATAATATAAACAACTCTGTAGTAGCTTCACCTCAATGTACAATTATAATATATGGCAAAATATTATAACATAATATAGTATTATAGTATAATATATGTCATATAAATATATTAATTATATGAATGTATCATATGTATTATTCTACAAATTGTTTGAAAATAGGTTACATATATCTTGCTTTTGTACTCCTTAATAGATCCATGTGTATTTCCTAAGAATGAGGAAATGCTTATATAACCACAAATGAGGAAATTTAACATGGATAGCAAACTTGCATCTTATATATAGTCCATGTTTAAGTTTTGTCAATTGTCACAATAATACTGTTTATAGCAATTTTTTCAAGGACATAATCTGGTTCAGAATCACATACTGTATTCAGTTGTTATATTCTTCAGTCTTCTTAATTTGAAACATTTCTCCAGCCTTTTTGTGACATTAACATTGTGAATTTCAAGAGTTTTAACATGTCTGTGCCTGATTTTTTATTAATATGCCTCAATTTATGTCTTCCTGATGTTTCCTTTTGCTGGAAATCAGTTTGTGCATTTTGGACAGAAATACCACAGAAGTAGTGCTATGTTCTTCCTAGTGAATCACATTCAGAAGCCCCTTGCAGGTGATATTAGCTTTGATCTCTTGGTTACAGTGTTACCTCGGGTCTCCAGATTGTAGGTTTGCACATGTTCTTGGGGGAGTTACTATTTCACATAACATTATATTGCTAAGATTTATCCATATTGGTATATGTCATCTGTCTCCCTTAAGCATTCTCTCTCTCTCTCTCTCTCTCTCTCTCCCTCTCACACACACACACACACACACACACACACACACACCCACACACACACACCTAAATTTTCTCATCTTTTTCTTTTTCTTTTTGTTCTTTCTTATCATGTTGCCACGGTTCAGCTATTTGACCCCATCAAGTGTCATGTTGAAATCTGATCCTCAGTGTTGGAGGTGGGGCCTGGTGGGAGGTGTCTGGATGATGGAAACGGATCCCTCATGAACGGGTCCTTTGGTGCCATTCTCATGGTAGTGAGTGAGTTCTCACTTTAGTCCCCACAAGCACTGATTGTTGAAAACAGCTGGCACCATGCTTCTTGTAGAGCCTGCAGAACTGTGAGCCACATAAGCATCTTTTCTTTGTAAATTACCCAGCCTCATGTATTCCTTTACAACAACACAAAATGGGTGCGGTGGCTAATGCCTGTAATTTCGGCACTTTCGGCCAAGGTGGGTGGATCACCTGAGGGCAGGAGTTTGAGACCAGCCTTGCCAATATGGCAAAACCCCATCTCTACTAAAAATACAAAAAAAATTAGCCAGATGTGGTGGCACATGCCTGTAATCCCAGCTACTCAGTAGGTTGAGGCAGGAGAATCACTTGAACCCAGAAGACAGAGGTTGCAGTAAGCCAATATTATACCACTGCACTCCAGCCTGGGCAAGAGAGCAAGACTCCATCTCAAAGAAAAAAAAATTCTACAGACTAGATCTCCAAAAACTGATATGTAATGTGCCAAGAATATGTGTTGCTATGAAAATAGGTGGCCTAGCAAAAAAGCAGGTATCAAAGAGATTAGAAAGGAATCCTTCAACTTTTACTCACTCAAGCTGTCAGCATTTATTAACTGAGTAACTATTACGTTCCTAGCACCTCACTTGGTTAGATTGGAGCATGATAAAGAACAAAACTACAAAGGGCTTACAAGCCCAAAGCTCTCCTTCCCGGCAGTGGACATTCTTCTCATGCTTCAAGGCACAGCTCAAATGTCAACTCCTCTGTAAAGCCACTGTTCAAAACCTAAGTCTTTAACTGGGTACTTACTGTCTTCCAAGCACAGCACTAGATGCTTTCGTCACAGTTGTGCTGAATGGTGGGTGTTACCATCTTCACGTCTTCAGTGAGTAGTTTGAGAATCAAAAATTTAAAGGACTTAGATGTAGCCATACACTTGTTAGGGGACAGGGCCAAAATTGGCCCAGGCCTGACTTCCAGGTTGATTGTTTTTTTTCTCATCGTTCCATGATAAGTACTTAGAGAGTTAAGTGCTTTTTCCCAAAAACTCGTATAACATCTTGCTTATAGCTCAATTACAGTGGTTATCGCACTGAATTCCATTTAGGTATGTTCGCACCCTTCCTCTGAAATTAATTTTGAGCTGCTTGAGCATAAGAATTAAGTCTTGTTCATCTTTGAGTTCCCAGAACCTAGCAGAGTGACTGCAAATACAGCCAACCCTCATTATTCACAAATTCCATATTTGAGAATTCACCAAAATTGATTTCGCACTTTCAAATCCATATTTAGGGCACTTTTGTGGACATGTGCGTGTACCGAGCCGCAAGAAGTTGAGTCCCTCCATGTGAAAGTTTCCAGTGGATGTAAAGGAAGACTTTGCTCTGCCTTGTTCAACTCTCATGCCACAAACAAGGGTGCTTTCTGCAGTCTGTCTATTGCCATATTTTTTACATTTTGTGCTTTTGGTTGGTGATTTCACTATTTTAAATGTCCCTGAGTATAATGCTAAAGTGTTGTCCAGGATTCCTAAGCACAAGAAGGCTGTGACATTATTTACAGCAAAAATACACGTGTTAGACAAGCTTTGTTCAGGTACAAAGTTACAGCACTGTTGGCCATGAGTTCAATGACAGTAAATCAGACAAATATGAAGTGAGATGTCATTAAAAGAAACACACATAAAACAAGGTTATGTATTGATTGGTTGACAAAAAAATGTGACCAGAAACTCAAAGAAACCTAACCTTGCATTTCTCCTGCAAGCAATTGTTTAGCATTTGCTCATAACTACTACAAATAAAATCAACTGTAGTGAGTGATCAATAAATGTATAATGAAAGAATGAAGGAAAAAAGACACATGTTAGAGAAATGACATTAACAAGTGAAAAGCTGCTTTATGAACTCACATGAAGCCAAACAGATAGAAAAATATAATTATATATTGATATAATAAAGAAGAGCCGCCGGTCATGGTGGCTCACACCTGTAGTCCCAGCACTTTGGGAGGCCGAGGCGGGTGGATCATGAGGTCAAGAGATTGAGACCATCCTGGCCAACATGGTGAAACCCTGTCTCTACTTAAAAAATACAAAAATTAGCTGGGCGTGGTGGCGTGTGCCTGTAGCCCCAGGTACTCAGGAGGCTGAGGCAGGAGACTTGCTTGAATCCAGGAGACGGAGGTTGCAGTGAGCCGAGATTGCACCACTGCGCTCCAGCCTGGTGCCTGGTGACAGAGCAAGATTCTGTCTCAAAAAAAAAAAAAAAAAAAAGCCAAATTTCATAGTTTAGGCCAATATTATATTATCATAAAATAAGGATAACATACAAAGAAGAAGTAATAAATGTACACTTCCTACTCAATCAGAAGAAAATATTTTGCCACAACTTCTTTCCAAAAAAATGGATTATTTTTATGTAAATTCAAGTACATCTGGCTGCTCTGGATTTAATATTTCATAGTAACTTTTCTGTTGATATCTCATTGAGCATATTAAAAACTGTATGTTTTATATTTGTAAAAATACAATAGTACTACATTTTGAGCTATTAGAGCTCTCAAGGGCTCACCATCACTCCTTTCCAAATGTTATATTATCAAATATTTACTTACTAAATTGTTAACACAGCATGATTAACTCTACTTTATTATTGTTTTTTAAATAGAGACAGCTATTTTGCCCAGGCTGGTCTTGTCCTCCGGCCTCAACCTCCCAAAGTGCTGGGATTACAGGCATGAGTGCTGCACCTAGCCCAATCTCCACTTTAAAAAAAAATGTGCTAGAATGTTTATCTTTGGGCTCTTCTTAAAGCAAGGAAAAGAAATGTATTGAATCTTTCCACTGATTTTAAACAGCGGACTCTACACTGTAGCACACTGGGAGAGGGCCTGACCTGCCAGTTCCACAGCCATGTGATTGTGGCGAAAGCAGACATAACATTATGGCTCAAACAGAGCAAAGATGAGCTTGCAAAGTACATGGTTTAAGTAACTCCAGAGCTCTGGGACACAGATCTCTTTCTTCAAGACACGTAGCTCATGTAACCATAATCATGATTGGTGGTGGGGAATTTTAAAAACAGAGTATCCCCAAAACCTTCCAGACTTAGTTATACCACAGCTAAATCAGGTGATTCCAACACATGATTCACATTCCACAAAAAAAGGAAATGTTTACAAAAACAAGACTCCCAAAGGATAAAGTAGCCTTTTCTCAAAATCCATTCAAATTTAAGCCATTCTTTCTTTCTGTGTTTTGTTTGACAATTGCTGTTACTTATTATAAAATAAAAGATTCATACATACAATTTTCACACACATACAATTTTCTCATACAAACACATATGCACTTTTTGCATCTAAGTTTCAGGGTTCTGACATATTTTAAATGCTGTTGTCTTAGTAGATGTAGGTCATAAATCAAGTCTATTATTATACTGATGTATACATACTTTTTTATTATGGAATTTATAATCATACATCAAAATGGTAGAAAGAATAGTAAAACAAACTTCCAAGTATAAGCCACTCAGCTGTCAATATTATCAGGGTTATTAGATATTGCTATTTTTGAATACAAAGAAAAGATTACACAACAACCCAAATTGTACTGCCAACATCTACAGCAAACAGTATCACCACTCCCAGTACTAAATGCTTTATAGAATATGAGCTTTTTGACCTGAAAACACATTAAGTTTTCATTTGAAATGCCCATGGGATCAGCTGGTTAGCAGCTTTCCTAAATCCCTCAAATAATAAAATTGATGCTAAAAATTCATGTCAATTATAAAAATATGACTTTTAATAAGAGATTTATTTCTTATTATAAAATTATGCATTTCATTTTGTAAAATTTGCAAATACAATCACATAAATTTGCATATAGATGGGTATTTATGATATTGTGAAATCATAGTTCGTTTTCTTTGGTGTGATAGTGTTATAGTTAAGTGGGAATATTACTTTATTTTTAGGAGATACATAATGAAGTATTTGAGGTAGAAATGTTATAATTTGCAGCTTGCTTTCAAATGGCTCAGTAAATTTTGAGGGGTAGGTGGGCGTGGGTATGTGTGTAGATCAGAGATTAGCAAATTTCTGTAAAGGACCAGATGGTAAATATTTTAGGCTATGAAGATCAGGAAGCAAATTCAAAGCTATTTTGTAGGTACCTATATAACCAGCTAAAATGTTGCTGTTTCAAATGTAAAACTCCTTCTTAATTAAAAGCTGTACAAAAACAAGTGATGGCCCCAATTTGGCCTTGAACCATGATTTACCAACTCCCGATATGGATAGATGGATGGATGGATAGATGAGAGAGAGGGAGATGATAGGGAAAGTATAGATATGAGATCTTTGGGCTATCTGGGCTGTTAAAAAGTATATATGAGAAAACATTAACAATTGTTGAATCTAATTGGAGAGTATATGGATGTTTATTGTATTAGTCTTTCAGATTTTCTGTAAGTTTTTTATGTATTTGCATTTTCCCTGTTTTCATAGTGAAAACTGAATGCAAATACATAAAAATAATGAAAATAAGTATCATCCATAATACCTCACACTTAGAGATCAGCAACATTTGCATCTTGGCAAATTACCTTTTATTTTTAGTTCCTGCAGAATATGCTTTTCTTCCAACTATGATGAGATCCTACTCTATATAAAATTTTATAGCTTGACATTTTAACTTAACATTCATTCATAAGCATTTTCACATGTCACCATTATGTTAATGGACACATAATATTCTACTGAACAAATGGTTAAAAGGTTTTAACTGTTTCCTAATTTTTGGACATTTAGTTTGTTTCCAATCCTTTACCCTTATAAATATTTTTTAATATGATTTTAATCTATTAATGTATTACCTTCTTAAGAAAAGGCTCCTGGTAATAATGAGTGTAGATAATGCTATTTTGTTGTGTCAGTATGTTTTTCTTTTGAGGGGAAGAAAGAGAAAACATGATAAAAATTGATGATTAATATTGCTAGAAGAAGTATTTCATCTCTTAAATTCCTTGTAAATCAGTTACCTTGAGAGGATAAAGTAGATAATATGAATAAGAAAAATCAATGCAGTCTTTAGTTGTGTAAAATATGCATAATATAAACATTACCACTGTAACCATTTTAAATGTGCAATTTAATGGCATCAAGTATATTCACAGTGTTATGCAACCATCACCACCATCCATCAGCAGAACTTTTTCACAACCCCAAATAGAAACTCTATACCCATTGAACACTGATCCCCACTGCCCTGTCAGCCCTTAGTAACCTCCATTCTACTCTCTGTCTTTACAAACTTACCTATTCTGGGTACTTCTTAGAAGAGGAATCGTACAGTATTTGTCGTTTTGTGTCCAGTTTATTTCACTTAGCATAATGTCTTTAAGCTTCCTCGATGTTGTAGCATGTATCAGAATTTCATTCCTTCTGAAGGCTCAACAATATTCTGCTGTATGTCTGTATCACCTTTTGCTTATCCAGTCGTTCAGTGGACACTAGTTTGCTTCCTCCTTTTGGCTTTTGTGAATAATGCTGCTATAAACATGGTGTGCCAGTAACTCTGTGGGATGCTGCTTTCACCTCTTTTGAGTACATATACCTGAAAGTGGAATTGCTGTTTAACTTTTCGAGAAACCACCAAACCATTTTCCAAACAAAGCAATTTGATAATAAATGTCAGGTATTAGTGATTCTTTTCCTTTCCATATGTGTTGACTTGCTGGCCCACACAGCCAGATCTGGGCCTAATGCTTGTCCGTCTTTAACTTCCACCTGACTCGCGCCCACACTTCGTTGAAGTTACACTCACTGTTTGCCCACTTCTGGCTCTTCGGGCACATGCTCTGCCTGAAACATTCTTCCCAGATATGCACAAGGTCCACACACCTCGCTTCTCAGGGCTCTGCTCCCATGTCCCCTCCTCAGAGAGGCTGTCCTACTTTGACACCCTATTGGAAGTAAAAGTAATACCCCGTCACTCTCTATCTTAACTTCCTGCTTCTGTTTCTTTCCAGTACTTATCACCACCCAATCTATTATGTGTTTTTGCCTTTTTCTGTCTTTCCAGTTTCATGTAAGGAGAGCAGAGACTTTGTCTACGATGTTCACTGCAGTAGCCCCTATTCATAGCCTCACACTTAGTAGTTTTTCCGTAAATATCAGTTGGATGATGGAGCGAATCCCGACCAGGGCCCAGTCACTAGTCGAGACTTGGCTTTGATTTTCTAGAAAGATGCATCTCATCCAAGACTTCTTAGACTCATGGGTTTGGTGCATTTGCTGTAGTTGTGATTATGCTACACAATAATTCCTTCTATACATCTATTGTGTTAAGCTACACATTTTGTGACAACTTGTTTCTATTTTGAAAAAAAACTAAAATTATGAAAAAGTCACGAGAATAGTAGGATGAACACCATACATCTTCCACCCAGGCTCACCAATGTTAGCAGATGGACCCAGTTGCATTGTCTCCCCCTCCCCCATATAGTCATTATTGTTAGTGTTATTCTGAGAACCTTGACAACATTACTCTTAAACTTCTTGCTAAAACGTTAGAAAACCACGGAAGAGTTGACTTCCTCAGAGTTTCCACTTTTGACACTAAATGTCCTCTGAGACCTAACCAATCTTGAGTAGACCCGTTAAATGGCACCAAAAAAAGTTAATAAACCCAGAAGCTATTTTAAAGGTTAAAACGAAATTAACTTGGCCAGGTGAGGTGGCTCACACCTGTAATTCCAGTACTTTGGGAGGCAGAGGTGGGCGGATCACCTGAGGTCAGGAGTTCAAGACCAGCCTGGCTAACATGGTGAAACCCCATTTCTACTAAAACTACAAAAAATTAGCTGGGCGTGGTGGTGCGCACCTGTAATCCCAACTACTTGGGAAGCTGAGGCAGGAGAATCGCTTGAACCCAGGAGGCGGAGGTTGCAGTGAACCGAGATCATGCCACTGCATTCCAGCCTGGGCAACAAGAGTGAAATTCTGCTTCAAAAAAAAAAGTTAAATTAACTTTTCACCAACCTAAAGTTAACATCATCTATTAGGAGTCAGAGTTAATGGTTCTCTAATGCTGTCTAGGCTTACCCTGTAAAGACACACAAGCAAAGAAAGACAGAGAGGGAGATAGAGTTCTGCCCCAAACACATTTTGCCAAAAGGAGCGTGTGACATGTTAAAGTGTCATTTCACACCTCCATTGTAATTTAACTTTCTATTTATATAGATTTTGCTCTGAATCCATCCTCGTTGCTGCTTTATGGGAAAAATCATCAAATCCCTATAAAGAGCTGCTGGGGTTTTTTTCCTTTAACTCTACTGCCATCTAGTGTGAAGTAAAGCGAATTCTGGACTCTGCCAAAAAGAACTGTGTATTACTTGCTTGTATATCTAGATTCAACAAGTTTTATTGCAGAACAAACTTGGAAACTATATCCACCATGACCTTCTTGTTTTGTTTTGGATTCAGTAAAATTTCTAAGAAAAAAATCATACTTAAAATATTAGACCATATTTCACATTATCCTGAAGGCAAGATGAACAATAAAGCTTGGTTTTCCCAGTGATCTTTTGGTCCATTTGGCCTCACAAAGGAGTTCCTCTCTTCCTTTGCTTCCAGGTTATTTACCTGGTTCTTTGGCTTGACTTCTGTGTGATGCTTACTGCTCACTGCTTGTTCCTGTCACTTCTGCGGGAATGTGAGCTCCCAGAAGGCAGCAATTTTGCCTTTTTTTTTTTCTTTCCCACTTTGTTCACTGCTATATCCCAAATTACTAGAACAAAGCCTGGCACATACATGACAAGCATTTAATAATTATTTATTCAACAAATAAACAAAGGAATAAATAAAGGAATGAAAGAAATAAACTCCAGAAGTGGGTGAAAAGGCATACTAGGGGACTTCAAAAAGGCCATGGGTTCCAGGCATGGGGCCTCACGCCTATAATCCCAGCACTTTGGGAGGCCGAGGTGGATCACCTGAGGTCAGGAGTTTGAGGTCAGCCTGGCCAACATGCTGAGATCTCATCTCTACTAAAAATACAAAAATTAGCCAGATGAGGTGATGTGCACCTGTAATCCCAGCTACTCGGGAAGCTGAGACAGGAGAATCACTTGAACCTGGGAGGCAGATGTTGCAGTGATCTAAGATCGTGCCATTATGCTCCAGCCTGAATGACAGTGCTAGACTGTCTCAAAAAAAAAATAAATAAATAAAAAGGTCATTGGAAAAAAACAAAATTAAAAGATAAAAATACCAGCCTGGCCAACACAGCGAAACCCCATCTCTACTAAAAGTACAAAAATTAGCTGGGTGTGGTGGTATGTCCCTGTAATCCCAGCTACTTGGGAGGCTGAGGCATGAGAATTGCTTGAGCCCAGGAGGTGGAGATTGCAGTGAGCCAAGATTGTGCCACTGCACTCCCACCTAGGTGACAGAGCCAGATTGTCTCAAAAAAAAAAAAAAAAAAGATAAAAATAAAAAATATAAACTTTATTTGTCAACATAACTTTCATCAAGTTCAAGACGCTTTTGTAAGTGATGATACCAACCATTTTGTTCATCCTTGAAGAACTGAGGGGCCTGGGAACTTAACCATACTCATGTTGTCTTTTTTACACTATTAACTGAAGAAAAATGGGTTCTCTGTGAAGATTTTTTTAAGAATAGAAAACAAAAAGAAGTCAGAAGGAGCCAAATCAGGATGGGAGAGTAGGTGCCTAATGATGTCTCATCAAAACTCTTGCAAAATTACCCTTGTTTGCTGAAAAGAATGAGCAGGAGCATTGTCATGGTAGAGAAGGACTCTCTGGTGAAGCTTTTCCGGTTGTTTTTCTGCTAAAACTTTGGCTAGCTTTCTCCAAATGCTCTCATAACAATCAGATATTATTGTCCAGAACAGCAACAAGCAAAATACCTTAAGCATCTCACAAAACTGTTGCCATGATCTCTGCTCTTGACCTGTCCTCTTTTGCTTTGACTGGGCCACTTCCTCTTGGTAGCCATTACTTTGATTGTGCCTTGTCTTCAGGACCATACTGGTAAAGCCATGTTTCATCTCCTGTTACAAGTCTGAAGAAATGCTTCAGGATCTTGATCCTATGGATTTAAAATTTCCATGGGAAGCTCTGGTCTCATCCACAGCTGACCTGGGCACAACAGTTTTGGTACCCATTGAGTGGGAAGCTTGCTCAACTTTAATTTTTTCATCAGAATTGTATAAGCTGAACAAATTGAGATGTCTAGGACGTTGGCTATTGTTTGTGCTGTTAATTGTAAGTCCTGATAATGACGTTGTCCTGCCTATGATGATGGCTATTGTTTGTGCTGTTAATTGGGGTATAAACAAGAAAATTTTTCCTTGCAAATTGATGTGGATGGTCTGCTGCTGCAGTCTTCATCTTCAATAATGTTGTCCTTTCTTTTTCTTTTCCTTTTAAGAGACAGGGTCTCACTCTGTCACCATGGCGGAGTGCGGTGGCACCATCGTAACTCTCTGCAGCCTCGAACTCCTGGCCTTGAACAATCCTCCTGCCTCAGCCTCCCAGGTAGCTTGGACTACAGGCATGCGCCACTGCACCCAGGTAAATTTTCTATCTTTTTAAGAGAAAGGATCTCACTATGTTGCCTAGGCTGGTTTCAAACTCTTGGCCTCAAGCAATCATACCACCTTGGCCTCCCAAAGTGCTGGGATTATAAGTGCAAGCCACCTCACCTGGGCCCCGTCTTTTCCTGAAACAAGTTATTCATTTGTAAAATGATCATTTGAGGAACTTTCCCCATAAACTTTTTGTAAAGCATCAGTGACATTACCATTCTTCCACCCAAGCTTCATCATAAATGTGATATCTGTTCTTGCTTGAATTTTAGCAGAATCCATGTTTCTCTTACAAGAACTCTTTCCAAACTTATGCCTTATCCTTCTTAGTGCCTCAAACTAGACCCTGTTCAGACACATTATAATAAATTAGTACAAGTTTATCTTGGTGTAAAAAAAAAAATTGAAATCCACGCACAGTTTTTTCATAATACATATTTTTCATGGACTTTTTGAAGACCCCTCATATTTGCAGTGTCAGTTTCCTTTTGTGACCAACATCTTTTCTTGTAGACAGAGCACATTTTCATTCACAGGCTACTCCCTGACCTTTAACTCATGATTCCCTCCTGAGAAGATAAGCACTGTCAGTTCTTTGAAATCATTGACTATATTTCCACTCAAATAAATATTGCTTCTGTTTCTCAAAAACAGAGATATGGATAAGAATCATGCAATACTAGATATTACATGAATAGACATTACAGCACATTATCTGTGCATCAAAAACAGAAATACCAATACGAACCATGTAACTTTAGAATCCAGTGATTTTTTTAGAAACCATAAAGCAAACCAGATAAGCTCTTAATTCTCACTTTCAGGCTAAATCTTGAAAATAATGTTCTAGGTTGGGTGCAGTGGCTTACACCTGTAATCCCAGCACTTTGGGAGGCCGAGACAGGTAGATCACAAGGTCAGGAGATCGAGACCATCCTGGCTAACATGGTGAAACCCTGTGTCTACTAAAGACACAAAAAAAATTAGCCGGGCATGGTGGCACTCACCTATAGTCCCAGCTGCTCAGGAGCCTGAGGCAGGAGAATAGCTTGAACTCGGGAGGCAGAGGTTGCAGTGAGCCAAGATTGCACCACTGCACTCCAGCCTGGGTGATAGAGCAAGACTCTGTCTAAAAAAAAAAGAAAAGAAAATACTGTTCTAAAGCAAGAAAAGCAAGTTATAAAGGTTGTTTTGCTTTCTTTCTATTTAATATCTAGTTAAAATCTCTCATTTCTTTACATTTTCCTCCCTGTAAATTATACTAAATGTCTTTCCAATCCTTGGCTAAAACAGATAAAGTGATAACTTTGAGTTTCTAAACTCCTACTCACAGTATAATGAAGAACTCTAAAGAACTCATTTAAAAAATTACTTGGGAATAGGAACATTACATGAGATGATATCAAAATCTTTAAAGGGAGATATTAAAAAAAAAACTTTAAAGAAGACAGCTTCCCATCTGAAATTGGAAAAATATCTTTGTGGAGTAGTAGAGGAATCTCAGTTCACTACTTAAAAATCAAGAAGATATTTTCTGCAGTACGAATGGGTCAGTTTGCTTTGGATGGAGACACCAAGGCTGATGTGAAAATCTGGCCCGTGAAGCATGCTTAGAAAATGATGACGCCAATTCCACACTTGGCCCGCACAAGTTTGTCTCGGTGGCCTGATGCTAGCATTGCTTTCAGATTACACATCATAACTTTTCAAGCACCCGCATCTTGGTTAGCTAATTTGGTCCTCCTGAAATGCCTGTAGTGTAGATGAGACCAGGATTGTCCTTTACTGCACTGTTTTGTGGCTTTTAAGTAGGGAAGCTGGACTCATCTTACTTTCCCCTCTCCATCTCAGCCTCCCAGTGTCATGAACAAGGCAGCTGTGCCAGTCCAGGAGTGCTACAGGGGAAGGTAGCTCTCCCACCTTCCCCCCAGACCACTGTAGGTCCTGGGGCACATTTCACACCACTGCAAATCCTAGGAGGAGAATGTGGCAGGGGCCCTAATCTCAGCTGGAAGCTTCTAACAGGTTTGATGAAAACAGCTTGCAGCTCTGAGCACAGCTTGGTCACCATCTGTGCCCATGAGTAAGTTAAGTAAACTCCCTGGGCTTCACATTCCTCTTTAGTAAAATGAGCACATAGATTTGCATGATCTTTAAGGCAGTGGTTTCCAGAAGATGAGTCCATGGTTCAGTTTGAAAATAAAATTAATTTTGGGAATTCACATGGGCTCGCCAACTCTTTGTTGTTTGAAATACATTAAAGAGCCGGGAGCAGTGGCTCACACCTGTAATCCCTGTACTTTGGGAGGCCGAGGCAGGCAGATCACTTGAGGTCAGGAGTTCAAGACCAGCATAACCAACATGGTGAAACCCCATCTCTACCAAAAATACAAAAATGAGCTGGGCATGGTGGCATGTGCCTGTAATCCCAGCTACTCAGAAAGCTGAGGGGGGAGAATCACTTGAACCCAGGAAGCAGAGGTGGCAATGAGCCAAGACTGCACCAGTGTGCTCCAGCCTGGGCAACAGAGCAGGACTCCATCTCAAAAAAAAGAAAAAAAAAAAGAAAAAGAAGAAGAAGAAAAGAAAAGAAAAAAAGAAATACATTAAAGATAACAACTCTGATCATCCCTCTTCCCATGCTGCTTCCAACCAGTGGAGAATTGACACCGAGATCCAGATGAAGATCAAAAAAGCAACTTTATTAGTGGATTGGTCAAGTGCCTAATGCCCACAGAGCAACAGAGGGTCTCTTAAGGCAGAGTAAAGAGATGCTAGCTGGCATCTCTCCATCAGTGAGATTTAACAAACACACCTGAAGCCAGTGGGCAGAGTAATCTCAAAGAAGTGCCTCCTGAGTACCACCTGAGTACCACCTCTACAAAGCTGAGCCCCTACTCCCATCCCATCCTTCTCCTTGTGTCTGCTTCTGGGATCTGTAAAATGGGCAGCTCAGCTACTGCCCCAGAAGGCTCTGAAATCAGTAAGGACAGAATATTAAAATAACTTTGCTGGGCATCATGGTACATACCTGTCTGTAGTTTTAGCTACTCAGGAGGCTGAGGTGGGAAGATCTCTTGAGCCCTGGAGTTTGAGACCAGCTAGGGCAACATAGCAAGATTCTGTCTCCAAAAAAACTAAAATAAAAAGGAAAGAAAGGAAGAAGAAAACTTCAAGGCTGCACACACTGCAGGCCAAAATTCATTGCTTTTTAAATTTTTCATCTCCAATTATATTCCACTTAATACCCAACCTAACTCATGACATTTTACAATAAACACCACATGGAAGTCTAAAGTGCTCCAAACAAGGCAAAGCCAGCCACACAAAAATGCCCAAATTTACATAAACTCATATAAGTGATCACAGTTTCAAAGAGAGGTTGAAGTCTAAAGATGAAATCCTTTGACTTTGGTAAATTAAAGTCTGAAGACATGAAGGTTCAACATTTTCTCTCACTTGATTTGGGGTATAGTAAAAACTTCTCAAGAACATAATCCTGACAGCAGAACTGTCTCTTTCATAAGTGCTACAGACAGAGGATTGTAGGATCCCGTCAGGACAAAAGGCACTTTCAAGAGCAAGTCAGTAGTTTGAGGTACAGTCCACATGTGAGCTTCCAGTGGGTGGGATCCTAAGCAAGGAGGCACCGAAATGGTGCCCAAGGACTAGGTACTTGATTGCAATTGCTGTTTCTCAGCAGAGATATAGAATTTACCTTAGGCCTCCACACACTCTCCAGCTCTGTGCTCAGGAAGGTGTTAGAACTACTTATGCAACCTTAGGCTATTCCCAGAACAATTCATCTTAATGTGGCAGGTACTGGCTGCCACCTTGAGGATCTAGCTCAAATCCCTTAAAGAACAAACAGTTAAATACACGCAATAGAATATCACTCAGCCTTAAAAAGGAAGGACATTCTAACAAATGCTACAACATCGATGAACCCTGAGGACTTAGGCTAAGTGAAATAAACCAGATACTGAAAAATAAATACTGCATAATTCCACTTATATGAGGAACCTGAAGCCGTTAAATTCATAGAGATGGCTAGGCTTGGTAGTATACGCGTATAACCCAACACCTTGGGAGGCAGAGGCAGGTAGATTGCTCAAGCTTAGGAGTTTGAGACCAGCCTGGGCAACATGGCAAGACCCCATCTCTACAAAAAATACAAAAATTAGCCGGGCATGGTGGCACACGCCAATAGTCCCTGCTACTCAGAAGGCTGAGGCGAGAGGATCACTTGCGCCCTGAGGTTAAGGGTTCAGTGAGCCAAGATCATGCCACTGCACTCCAGCCTAGACTACAGAGTGAAACCTTATCTCAAAAAAAAAAAAAAATTCATAGAGACATGCAGAAGAATGGTTGTCAGGAACTGGGAGGAGGAGAGAATAAGGAGTCATTGTGTAATGGGCATAGAGTTTCAGTTTGGATACTGGCAATGATAGCGCAACAGTGCGAATGTACTTAGTGCCATTAAACTGTGGGTTAAAAAATGATTAACATGGTAAATTTTATGTTACGTGTATCTTACCACCATTTAACATTTTAACCTTCAATTAAAAAAAAAAAAGTCCTTCTTAGCCTGTCTGTGGAACCAAGAACACCTATGATTGATTGCATAACTCTCAGCTATCCAATGCTGGCAGTTTGCAATGAAATCCGAGGCTTCTCAAGCCTCTTTTAGTAAATACCACAGCTTATCCAGCCCTCCTGCACTCCCCACGTTGATCCACGGAGGAAGGGTCTTCCTCCCACACCTCTACCTCTAGGCCAGTGCTGGGAGGAGAGCTTCCATCCCACTTCCCTGTCATCCCAAAGGAAGATAAGTACTGAATCTGATGGGTGAGGGCTGGCATCACAGGGCAGGGCTCCCCAGTGGACAGGGTTCAGGGTCAGTGTTACTTGCAACTGTCTTTATCTTTGTGTGCCCAGCAAACTGAGCAGGGCCCACCTCAGCAAACGCATAATTCACTTCCTGCTCCACCCTCTCTGCTTATAACCAGGGATGAGTCAGAATGGCCTCATAGCAGGGACCTGTCTGAAACTGGTTCCAGGGGAAGGTAGAAGGCCCCTTCAAGACTGCCAACTGAAAGTCTCAGCTTCACGAGAGCTGGCCTGGACACAGGGCTTAACTACGTCAAAAATGGGACTTTGATTCCCATCCGGATGTCAGTTTCTTTTTTTTTTTTTTTTTTTTGATGTTTTTTTTTGTTGTTGTTGTTGTTGTTTTTATTTTGTTTTGTTTTTTTGTTTTGTTTTGTTTTTTGTTTTGTTTTGTTTTTTTTGATGTTTTTTTTTGATGTCAGTTTCTTGAGCTTCTTCTCCTCTGGCAGGAAAGGGGGCAGAAACGAGAGGGTAAAGGAGAATGGTCTTATTCCCCTCAAATCACCGTGAAATGGTCTTTTAAGAATAAGAAAAGTATGGCAGATGTTCTAAAGAAAAAAAAATTCTTTTCAACAGAACACATTTAGCTTTATAGAAAGCTCACCCTGTCACTTTGTCTTTCGTTTTGTCCAAACTGTTAATTTCATGATTATCGTTAGTCCACGAACCTGCATTTGAGAAATCTTTGAGGAGCATTCCTCTGAAGTAGTTTTTTGCTGTCAAATTCTATGAAACTAATAACCATCATTTCTCCTTCCATTACCCCTCCCAGAACCCCAGAACCCCCAGAACTACAATTTATTGCCTTACAGAATGCTTTGTACAAATAA
Organism: Plecturocebus donacophilus; assembly: GCA_004027715.1. Taxonomy (NCBI): domain Eukaryota; kingdom Metazoa; phylum Chordata; class Mammalia; order Primates; family Pitheciidae; genus Plecturocebus; species Plecturocebus donacophilus. Next base: position 29,366 of record PVKP010022027.1, read on the forward strand.
ATACTCAACAAATTTTTTAAATACAGCCTGTCCCCTGTGTTGGGGTGACTCAGGAACCCATCTGACCTAAAGTTCCATCTGTTTATCTGAATCCAGAGTCCAGACACTCATTCACATGAAAAAAAAGTATCAGGAGTGGCACATCTCTGAGCTAAACTGCACCAAAGATGATTTCACAATAGGTACCTAGTTTGTTTTTGCTTTATGAGGCTGCCTGCAAATTCAGGTTTCTCTGGTTCATCTCCTTTGCATTATTACGTGTTGATTAAAGTGAAATTAGCACTTCTTCCTGAAGCTCTTGCCAGTCCTTGGTATACACACCAGGACTAACAGTAAGCTGCCTTCACTCCATGCTTTCTAGGCATCAGGGTTCTTCAAGATTCATATTTTTTCTCTGAGAATTATTAGCTCATTCTGCCTACTATGCTCCCCAGCAGAGAGGGAAGAAGAGAACTCTCTGTGTCCCCCGACTCCCACACCAAAAGCCATTCTCTTCTTTGCAAGCAACTGGTACATGTTTTCAGCTGACATGTCCTAGATTGTTCTAAAAAGAGCAGCGGCAAGAGAAACTGCAAGAACAGACGATTCAAAGACTCCCTGGGAACTGCCACAGCCAGCTCATAATTACAAACGCAGGGTAGGCGGAACATCTGTATCCTGAGTCATTCGGCTTTTCTAAAAGGGAGAATGTCATTAGCCCTCCTGCTGCAGGAAGCTTTGAGATCTGTAAGCGGGCTCCAGAACTGGTTCACAGTGTGCTCTGTGCTCTTGAGACTGCGAGTGACCCTCCCCACCCCGTACGAATTTAACATGTTGAAGTCATTATAATTAATTATCAACTGAGTGTAGCCCAGAGAGCTTTTAAGTCTATATTTTGAACAATAACTCTGCAAAGGTAACGTGCATGTGTTTTGGGGGAGAATAATAACCTTAAAATCTTATAAACGTTTCTGATCTTGGTTCTCTAATGCCTGGAATGATACAAATTTAGGGGCATTGCCTTTTGTGGGACGAGATACTAGGAAAAAGTGAAAGGAGAAATTGTTCTTATAGGTTCTGGAAAACTATAAGAACAATTATCTTAAATGAGAGCTGGTTGAGGCTCTGGGCTTAATGAATAACAAAAAGATGATGGCAAAAGAAACAGAAGATATTGATGACTGAAAACAAGATTTAATACTTTTGGCAGAGCCAAGTTTACCAGTGTGTTGGCAGGAGTTATTGTTCCTCCTTGTGTGACTTCTTTGGGGACATTTCATTATTTATACAGAAAGTGTAAACATAGCTGTTGATTTAACAAAACATTGTTTTTTATTCCCTGTGTCCCGCAGCCATGGTAAACAGCCCAACATTTAAGCTCGTAGGCTTTGATGTGAGTTAAGGTAAGATTTGGTTGTGCTAGTCATAGCTGTGTGCCTCAGGTCAAACTTCCTACCCTCTCTGGGTCCAGTTTCCAGATCTCTATAGGAATCACAATCCTATCTGTCTCAAAAAGCAGTTTTAAGGATATAATGAGGCAATGTATATAACCACCAGAGCATAATTTTGGGACACAGCAAATCCTTAATGAATGTCGGGGTGGAATGGGGTGGCACTTTGCTGTTGTCAATTTATCTAAATAGAATCTCCACTTATACACACCTGGTACAGAATAAAATTAACAGTCTCCAGGGTCAATGCTAAAATCTCAAACTCTGAACAAGTATCACACAAAATGCTTGCATAAGGTAGCTTTCCATAAAGAAAAGTGACGAACCCTGAAAGAAAAACTGAGGATAACAGAAACGTCCACTTAAGACAGTTAGACAGACATACTCAAGTGTTTGTGAAGGGAAGATGGTACGTTACCGTCAGGTCTTTTTGAGCTGGCCGCAGGTCCTATCTGAGGATTCTAGAAATTGAAACGGCCTGAGCTGAGTTTGAATTTGCCAAAGCATCCTCATAGGACCTCTTGAGAATGTAATCAAAAACTCCCTGGGAACTGCCGCAGCCAGCTCAAAATTACAGATGCAGGGTAGGCAAAACATCCCCTTGTTTCCCCTACCCTCAAAGTAGAAATGGGGAAACAAGGGGAAGCTGGAAAGTGATTGTAGGAAGGTCCCGTAATAGGACCACAGTAGGAGGAATGTGTCTCAGGAAGGGTGAAAAAGTTATTCTCACTTCCTCTCATCCTTCTCTTCACCAACCTCTCCCCAGATGGCATGGGCTAGGGCACTGGACTTCTCTAAACCTGACCAGTTATATGACATCACTCTAATATAACATAATGTTCTTAGTCTGTTTTGGTTGCTATAACAAAATACCATAAACTGGTTGACTTATAAACAGGAATTTATTTCTTACTGTTCTGGAGGCTGGAATGTCCCAGATCAAGGCACTGATAGATTCTATGTCTGGTGAGGGCCCGCTTCCTGGTTCTTCTCACTGTGTCTCACATAGTGAGGGCGTTCTATGAAGTGTCTTAAAGGTGCACTAATCCCATTCAAGAGGCCTTCTCTGTCATTGCTTAATCACCTCCCAAAGCCTCTACCTCCTAATACCATCACCTTGGGAGTTAGGATTTCAACATAACCATTTTAGAGGTACATAACAGCCCATAGCAATGATGAAATTGTATCCTTTTAGCAGCAGGTACAAGATCAATCATTGCTGGGAAAAGACCCTGGGTCAGCCCACTTTAGCCAGGGAAGTACCCAAGTGGTCATGGATGTTGGCCGGCACTGTGGCTTCCACAAAATTATCCTGCGAAGGGTGAGATGTCTGTGACACTCCTGAAGTGAAGGAGGAAGAAAAAGAGACAGGAGGAAAGAGAAAGTTAAAAGAGAAAGAAAAAAGAAAAGTTAATGCAGTAATGGAGAAGATAGTCCCTCAAACTCTCACCAAAGCCACTAAGCCTATAAAGGATTGGAAGCAGATTAAGAGTATGAGTAGTATTTGTGTCCAGGTTGACAGATCACAAAACAGAAAAAAATACAGGCAGAAGTAGAGCTAGAAGGCAATGTGACCTCAGCTGCTAGCTGGGTTACACAAAATATCATATGATTAAACATGCAGTAAGTCCTCCTTTAACATTGTTGATAGGCTCTCGGAAACTGCGACTTTAAGCAGAATTATGTGCAGTAGGTCCTCAAATGACATCATTTCCTTTAATATCATTTTATTATAATGTTGACTAAAAAAAATTGGTTTTTCTCACACATCATTTTGCTTAAAGTCATAGTTTCCAAGAACCGATTGAGGACATTAAGTGAGAATTTATTGTATATTTTTTACTAAGGGCTAAAAATATTAAGGTGAATAGAGATCTCGAGGTGAGACGGTGTGTAAGTGGCATGCCAAGCAGAGGGAATCCCCTTGCAGATGAATAGAAACTACCATGCACAAAGTCACACACCCATCAATATTTGTTGAACTCCTGCCATGTGCAAAGGAATTATGTCAGGCTGTGGAACCCCATGTTGAGCAAAACCAGAGTCCTGGCATTCACACACCAATGAGAAAGACAGATGCTAATCAAGTCACTGCACAAAAGTCTGTAAAATGACAGTGGTCAGGAGGACTATAAAGAAAGGTCACACGGTGCAATGAGAGAATGAACAGGGAGACTGGCCTCATCAGGGGGATCAGAGACCTCTTCCCCAAATAAGCAGTGCTTGGCCTGAGAGCTGAATAATGAGACCTTAACTAGGCAAAGAAAATAGCGCAAAGCAAAGGAAGAGGAATATGGGTGGTAAATTGCAGAACTGAAAGAATGCAATGTGTGTTTAGGGCAAAGAGAGCCCTAGAGAGAATGAGCAGCATGAAGCTGGAAGGTTGGAAGGAGCAAGCTTCTCAGGGGCTGTAGACCATGTTACTGAGTTTAGTCTTTACCTTCAGGGAGAGAGGAAGTCACTGACAGGAAACTGATAGGAACACCCAAGAAAGTCTGAAAATGGCAGATGAGTCCTCTGTGTATGCACAAAGTGTGTCTCCACTTTGCTTAGCATCTCAAAAAACTATATATTTGGGTTACCCTGAGTAGCTGGGCATGCCCCACATGAGAAAATATTTAATTAACATTGCTAGCTTAGAAGATTGGGCACGGTGGCTCACAACTGTAATCCCAGGATTTTGGGAGGCAGCGGTAAGTGGATCACTTGAGCTCATGAGTTTGAGACCAGCCTGGGCAACATGGCCAAATCCCATTTCTACTAAAAATACAAAAATCCTGGTGCATGCTTGTAGTTCCAGCTACCTGGGAGGCTGAGGTGGAAGGATCTCTTGAACCTGGGAGGGGAAGGTTGCAGTAAACCAAGATTGCACCACTGCGTTTCCAGCCAGCCTGGGTGACAGAGCATGACTCCACCAACAAACAAACAAACAAAGACAAAAAGTAATAAAGAAAAAAAATATTATCTTAGTAACTGCATTTCCATAATCGGTATTTTTAAAATGAGTTCTCTATCAACACACAAGAAAAACTCTAAATTCTGAACTACTACTGAAACATAAGTGCCCAGGTTGTAAATTCACAATTCAGTGTTTAATTTTTTTTTTTTACAAAGTAGGAATTTTATTTTTTATTTTATTTTATTTTATTTATTTCATTTTGGGTTTGGGGTACATGTGAAGAACATGCAAGATTGTTGCATAGGTACACACATGGCAGGGTGATTTGCTGCCTCCCTCCCCGTCACCTATATCTGGCATTACTCCCCATGCTATCTCTCCCCAACTCCCCACACCCTGCTGTCTCTCCCCTATTTCCCCCCGACAGACCCCAGTGTGTGATGCTCCCCTGCCTGCGTCCATGTGTTCTCATTGTTCAACACCCACCTATAAGTGAGAACATGCAGTGTTTGATTTTCTGTTGTGTCAGTTTGCTGAGAATGATGGTTTCCAGGTTCATCCATGTCCCTACAAAGGACACAAACTCATCATTTTTTATGGATGCATAGTATTCCATGGTGTATATGTGCCACATTTTCCTTGTCCGGTCTATCATCGATGGGCATTTGGCTTGGTTCCAGGTCTTTGCTAAACAGTGCTGCAATGAACATTCGTGTGCATGTGTCCTTACAGTAGAACGATTTATAATCCTTTGGATATATACCCAGTAATGGGATTGCTGGGTCAAATGGAATTTCTATTTCTAGGTCCTTGAGGAATTGCCACACTGTCTTCCACAATGGTTGAACTAGTTTAGATTCCCACCAACAGCGTAAAAGTGTTCCTATTTCTCCACGTCCTCTCCAGCATCTGTTGTCTCCCGATTTTTTAATGAATGCCATTCTAACTGGCGTGAGATGGTATCTCAATGTAGCTTTGATTTGCATTTCTCTAATGACTAGTGATGATGAGCATTTTTTCATATGTTTGTTGGCCTCATATATGTCTTCTTTTGTAAAATGTCTGTTCATATCCTTTGCCCACTTTTGAATGGGCTTGTTTGTTTTTTTCTTGTAAAACTGTTTTAGTTCTCTATAGATTTTGGATATTAACCCTTTGTCAGATAGGTAGATCGCAAAAATTTTTTCCCATTCCGTTGGTTGCTGATTCACTCTAATGACTGTTTCTTTTGCTGTGCAGAAGCTGTGGGGTTTGATTAGGTCCCATTTGTCTATTATGGCTTTTGTTGCCAATGCTTTTGGTGTTTTGGTCAATGTTTCATTTTTAATGACTTGAAGAATATTGGTCAAACAGCCGGAGTTCTTTTTTTTTTTTTGGGATGGAGTTTCACTCTTTTTGCCCAGGTTGGAGTGCAATAGTGCAATCTCGGCTCACTACAACCTCTTTCTCCCAGGTTCAAGTGATTCTCCTGCCTCAGCCTCCTGAGTAACTGGGATTACAGGCACCTGCCACCACACCTAGCTAAATTTCTTGTGTTTTCAGTAGAGATGGAGTTTCACCATGTCAGCCAGGCTGATCTTGAACCACTGACCTCAGGTAATCTGCCCTCCTCAGCCTCCCAAAGTGCTGGGATTACAGGCGTGTGCCACCACGCCCAGCCCAGAGTTCTAATTCTGACTCTGCCTCTTATTAGTCACATGGCTTTGCACAAGACTCCAAATAGTTATTATTTATAATAGAAAAATATTGGAAACACCCTAATGGCCCATACATATGAGTTTGGTTGATAAACTCTGGTACAAATATAAAAAAGATTTCTGTTATACTATATAAACTGATTTCCAAACTATATTACTAAGTTAAAAAAAAAAAGACAATATGTAGTATGCTACATTTTGTGTGATAAAGACAAAGTGTTGAGATTCACTCAGGGTGGTTGGCAAAATATTAGGAGAAATATTAGGGAAAATTATAAGATTATAATCTCAAACCGTTTGGAAGGCCAAAAGGTTTTCATAAACTTGTAATAATGGAACAGGCTGAAGGCAGCCAGTTCTTACCTTAGAGCATTAAGTCATGGGATGAAGATTAGGGATAACAGAAGCTTCCCCAGTTAAGTCAGTTTACCCCACATTCCTTTGTCTCTATTTGTTTACTCATGTAAACTTTGTGCTGGATGGTCCTCTCAGGGGAAGTTTGAAGAGGGACTACCCATTAATGGTGTTTGTTCTGGGCCCTGGAACCAAAGCTTTTATCATTTGTAAAACTACTTTTAACCATGTTAATTTTCCACAAGTGTGTTGACTTAGAACCTCTGTTATTAAATCTATACTAAATAAATGAGAGGAGGAACAGCTAGTAGGGGGTCAGATAGCTGCAACTGCCCTCTGAGAGTAGCTGACGACCTCCCTAGCACACTCATTCACTGTACTCGGTGTGTGAGTGCATCTTATCCACTTGTCGTGGAGTCAGGGTTTGCTGGACAGACCCCTACAGGTGGTGATCAATGTCTCAACAAAATATTTATTCATTCATTTATTAAAAAAAAAAAGAATACAGAATATATGATGAATGAATATATACTCATTCATTCATTTATTTATTTTTTAAAAAAAGAAATACAGAGAGGATAAATAAGAAATAAATGAATTTGTTACTCATAGAGGATTGAGGAGATGGAATGGAAAAAAAGGAAAAGGGATTGGGACCTGTCTCAGTATAACTTTCATATTGTTTCGAATTTTGAACCATATTGGTATTTTACATATTCAAAAAATAAAATTAAATCAACAAGAATGGGGGAACAGAGACCTGAAAGTGAAAGAAATGAATATACTTGATTATAAGCAAATTGGTAACACAATTGGAAAGCAAAAATAATTAATCCAAACAACTTTTAGACACAGCAGCAAAGTATTCTAACTTATAAACCTTCAGTGGAATAGAGTCTAAGAGTCTAAGACCAACCCCTCCCCCAAAAAAATAAAGAATCTTAAACTTACTTGCTAGGTTTGCTTTTGGTAATGGTGTTGATGAGGCAATTCTGGAACTATTTTGTGTATATTGCAAGACTGAGCAAATGAGTGAACATCTATTGACATTTTGAGGTACCAGAGATTTCACTGTGATAGAAAAAAGATACAAATATAGATTAGGAGAAGGAGAGGACGAAGATCCTATATTATTGGATTGGGTATCAGTTGGTGGTATCATTACAAATCCATGATTTTGACGAAGTATTTTCCTCTTCTGTCCATTGAAAGACCCTAAAAACAATTTTGCCACAGAATAGTGAGCACACGCAGCACCCATATCTTGCTCTCTAAATACCATTTACCAGACCCTTTGGAAGCATAGATCATTTCAAGGTGAGCCTGTGACATCTTGTTGTGCCAGAAATGTTAAAAGTGCTCAATAACTGAGGAAGATGTGTCAAAGAGATACAAGAACCAGTTTAAGGGGGCTCCCACTCATCAAATTTGGAGCAATGCATACTCAATAAAATAGAATTCATGAGTTCATACTGAAATTAAAAAGAATTTGTTTTTGAGACAAAGTCTCACTCTGTCACCCAGGCTGGAGTGCAATGGTACAATCTCAGCTTCCTGCAACCTCTGCCTCCTGGGTTCAAGTGATTTTCCTGCCTCAGCCTCCTGAGTAGCTGGGACTACAGATACATGCCTCTATGCCCAGCTACTTGTTTTTGTTTTTGTTTTCTGTATTTTTGCATTTTAGTAGAGATGGGGTTTCACTATGCTGCCCAGGCTGGTCTCAAACTCCTAAACTCAGGCAATCCACCCGCCTAGGCCTCCCAAAGTGCTAGGATTACAGGTGCAAGCCCACGCCTGGCCAAAAAGAAATTTTAAAGGGATTAGGAAGAGAAGGGAAGCCTTTTTATAGAAAAATGCCAACTGAGAGAGAGATCCAAGATGGCCGATTAGCAACAGCTCAGGAATGTAGCTCCCAGTGAAAGCGCAGAGAACGAGTGGACGCCGCACATTCCGACGAATTTTTGTTGCCCACAGACCGGGAGAGTCCCGGCAGAGAAGCCACACGGGTCGCCAGCGCGACTCTTTTGGCCGGCGCGGCTCTTTTGCCGGCGCCCGGCGCGGTGCTTCCCAGTGCGGAGTATAGGGGACGGACGGGCTCGGCTGGTCCCATCCCCACAAGGAAAACAGCAATTGGAAGCGCTGAGGACTGAGAGTTTCACAGCAAGCACAGCGAACCCGGGAAGGTCTGGCTCTGAGGAGAACGGGCGTCCACCAAAGGATAACTAAGAAACCGAAAAACTTCATCACCGGGTGGAGAGAGATCCAAAATGGCCGCGTAGCAGTGGCTCAGGATTGTGGCGCGCGGTGAGGGCGCAGAGAGCGAGTGGACGCCGCAGTTGCAGACGAATATTTGATGCCCACGGACTGGGAGATTCCCGGCGAGGGAATCTTTTGGCGACTCTTTTGGCCAGCGCGGCGCTTCTCGGTGCGGAGTGTGCGGGACTGGGTGGTGCCCTTTTAGTCGGGCTCCGCTGGTCCCATCCCCACAAGGAGAACAACAATTGGAAGCGCTGAGGACTGAGAAGCACA
>PVKP010022028.1:0-38240 GCA_004027715.1 Plecturocebus donacophilus
AAAAAAAAAAAAAAAAAAAAAAAAAAAAAAAAAAAAAAAAAAAAAAAAAAAAAAAAAAAAAAAAAAAAAAAAAAAAAAAAAAAAAAAAAAAAAAAAAAAAAAAAAAAAAAAAAAAAAAAAAAAAAAAAAAAAAAAAAAAAAAAAAAAAAAAAAAAAAAAAAAAAAAAAAAGGCAGCAGAAGAGGAATAAAAAAAGGCAAAAAACATGAGACACATAGAAAATAGCTAAATGGTTGTTGTAAACCCAACTATATTAATAATAACATTAAATGTGAGTGGATTAAACAATACAATCAAAATCCAAAGATTATAGGCCGAGGTGGGTAGATTGCTTGAGCCCAAGAATTCGAGACCAACCTAGGCCACATGACAAAACCCCATCTCTTAAAAAAAAAAAATCCAAAGATTACTGGCCTTCATTTAATTTAAAATTAAGGTCCAACTATATGCTCTCTACAGGGGAAACACTAGATTTAAAGATAGAACTAGATTAAAAATAAAAGGGCAGAAGAAGATATATTACATAAACATTGATCAGAGAAAGCTGGAGTGATCATACTAATATCAGACAATATAGACTTTAAAACAAAAATGTTATTGGAGATAAGATGATTCAATAATGATAAAAGACTGAATCCATCTGCAACACATACCAATTATAAACATATATATAGCTAAAAGCAGAATACCAAAATACATGAAACAAAAACGGACAGAAATGAATGGAGAAAGAGACAATTTAATAATGATAGGTGGAGATTTCAAATCTCATTTTCAATAATAGTTAGAACAACTATGCAGAAAATCAACATGCAAACAGATTTGAACAACACTATAAATCAACTAGACCTAACAGACATACATCAAGCGCTCCACCCAGCAACAGCAGAATATACATTCTTCTCAATGTCATAGAGAATGACATTTATGTCTTTCTATGAATTTGCACATTTCATCTATCTAATTTATTGGTATATAATTATACATTATATTCCTTTATAATTTTGAAAATTTTTGTACAAATGTACAAATTCCTAGAAAGACATAAATCTCCAGGATAGACTATAAGCTAGGTTGTAAATGAAGCCTCAGTGAATTTTAAAGGATATAAATAATACAAAATATATTTTCCAACCACATGAAATAAAAATAACAGAAAAATTTGGGAAACTCACAAATATGTGGAAGTTAAATAACACACACTAAAACAACAAATGGGTCAAAGAAGACATCAAAAGGATATTAGTAAATATTTTTTGATAAATTAAAATGAATACACAACATTGTTTAGAAGGAATACACAACATTGTTTAGAAGGAACACACAGCATTGTTTAGAAGGAACTGTATTGCTGTAAACTGCTCTATATTAGGCAAGAAGAAAGATCGCATATCAACAACCTAACTGTCCACCTTAAGACACTAGAAAAACATGAGTAAACTAAACACAAAGCAAGCAGAAGAAAGGAAATAATAAAGATTAGATTGGAAATTAATGACAAAGAGAATTTTAAAATAGAGAAAATAAATGAACTCAAAATTTTATTATTTGAAAAGATCAACAAAATTGGCCAACATTAGCTAGATTTACTAATTAAATGTGAAGACTCAAATTACTAAAACCAGAAATAAAAGAGTGAAGATACTACTGCCCTTACATAAAAAATTTCAAAATTGTAAAGAAATATGATGTATAATTATATGTCAATAAATTCGATGAAATGTACAAATTCATAGAAAGACACAAATTACCAAAATCGACTAAAGAAAAAATAGAAATCAGAATAGTCCTATAACAAGTGAAGAAACTGAATTTAGTAATTTTAAACACTACTCTCAAACGCCCAGTCCCAGACAACTCATCATAGAATTCTACCAAACATTTAAAGAATTAATATCAATTCTTCAAACTTTTCCAAAAAGAGGACACATTTCCCACTTACTCTGAGACCAGTATTACCCTGATACTAAAACTAGACAAACACATTGCAAGAAAAGAAAACAATGATCAATATTTCTTATCAATATGGATGCAAAAGTTGTCAACAAAATACTAGCAAACTGAATCCAGCAACATATAAAAAAAATTGTATGACATAACTGAGTAGAATTTGTACTAGGAATGCAAGAATAGTTTAACATCTGAACACTAATTAATGTAATATCCCATGTCGACAGCATAAAAAACAAAATAGGCCAGGCGTGGTGGCTCATGCCTGTAATCCCAGCACTTTGGGAGGCCGAGGCAGGCACATCACGAAGTTAGGAGATCAAGACTATCCTGGCCAACATGGTAAAACCCCTTCTCTACTAAAAATACAAAAATTAGCTGGGCATGGTGGCTCGTGCCTGTAGTCCAGCTACTTGGGAGGAGAATCTCTTCTTGCCTCAGCAGGAGAATCACTTGAACCTGGGAGGTGGAGGTTGCAGTGAGCCGAGATCATGCCACTGCACTCCAGCCTGGCAACAGAGCAAAATGGTCTCAAAAAAAAAAAAAAATCATGGAATCATCAATAGATGCAGAAAATCATTTGACAAAATCCAACATCCTTTCATGATAAAACAATCTCCAAGAAAAAAACAACCTCATCAAAAAGTAGGTGAAGAATATGAACAGACACTTCTCAAAAGAAGACATTTATGTGGCCAGTAAACATGGGAAAAAAGCTCATCATCACTGGTCATTAGAGAAATGCAAGTCAAAACCACAATGAGATACCATCTCGTGCCAGTTCAAAAGGCGATCATTAAAAAGTCAGGCAACAACAGATGTGGAGAAATAGGAACGCTTTTACACTGTTGGTGGGAGTGTAAATTAGTTCAACCATCATAGAAGACAGTGGGGCGATTTCTCAAGGATCTAGAACCAGAAATATACTTGACCCAGCAATCCCATTATTGGGTATATACCCAAAGGATTATAAGTCATTCTGTTATAAAGACACATGCACGCATATGTTTATTGCAGCACTGTTCACAATAGCAAAGACTTGGAACCAACCCAAATACCCATCAATGAAAGAAAATGTGGCACATATACATCATGGGAATACTATGCAGCCATAAAAAAGGAGGAGTTCATGTCCTCTGCAGGGACATGGATGAAGCTGGAAACCATCATTGTCAGCAAACTAATAAAGGAAGAAAAAACCAAACACCACATGTTCTCACTCATAAGTGGGAGTTGAACAATGAGAACACATGGACCCAGGGAGGGGAACATCACACACTAAAACCTATCAAGGAGTGGGAGGCTAGGGGAGGGATAGCATTAGGAGAAATACCTAATGTGGATGATGGGTTGATGGGTACAGCAAACCATCATGGTGTATACCTATGTAACAAACCTGCACATTCTGCATATGTGTCCCAGAACTTAAAGTATAATTAAAAATAATAATAAAGTTTATTAAGCTTGTCAAAAAATAAAACAATCTCCAGCCTGAACAATATAGCAAGACCTCCATCACTACAAAAAATAAAATATTAGCCAGGCATGATGGTGCATTCCTGTGGTCACAGTTACTAAGGAGGCTAAGGCAGGAGGATTGCTTGGGTCCAGGAGTTTGAGGCTGCAGTAAGCTATGATCATGCCACTGAACTCCAGCCTGGGTAACAATGAGACCCCATTTCTAAAAGTAAAATAAAATACATTTTAAAAACACTCGATAAACTAGGACTAGATAGGGACTTCTTCAATCTGATAAAACCGCACAGCTAACATTATACTTAATGGTGAAAGGCCAGATACTTTTCCCCTAAGATCAGGAACAAGACAAAAATGTCCACTCTCACCAGTTCCACTTAACGTTGTACTGAAAGTTCTCACTAGGGCTATCAGGCAAGAAAAAGAAAGAAAATTTATCCAGATTGGAAAAGCAAAAATCCCCACAGAACTAGTCTATAGACGGATGACATAATCTTACACATGGAAAATCCAATGGGATCCACTAAAAAACTGTTGGAACCAATAAACGAGTTCAGCAAATTTGTAGGAAATAAGACCAATAGGCCAAGTTTTTATACACTTGCAGTGAACAATCTGAAATGAAACGAAGAAAATTTCGGCCAGGTGCAATGGTTCATGCCTGTAGTCCCAGCCCTTTGGGAGGTGGAAGTGGGTGGGTCGCTTGAGTCCAGGACTTCAGTACCAGCCTGTGCAACATAGTGAAATCTTGACTCTACAAAAAAAAAAAAAAAAAAAATTCCCCGGGCATGCATGGTGGTTCATACCTACTAATCCAGGCTACTCAGGAGGCTGAGGAGGGCGGATAACCTGAGCTCAAGAGGTCAAGGCTGAAGTGAGCTGTGATTACACCACTGCACTCCAACCTGGGTGACAGAGTGAGACACTGTATCAATAATAAAATAAAATTGTATTTATAATTAAAAAGAATAGAATAGTAATATATTTCACAAGAAGCACAAAACTTTGAAGACTATAAAACATTATTGACAAAACTTAGATAAACAGAAAAAAATGGATCAGAAGACTTAATATTGTTTAGATGGCAATATTTCCCATATTGATATACAGATTCAACACAATCCATTTCAAAATAGCAGCTGACTTTACTGTAGATATTGATAAGCTAATCTAAAAATTCACATGGGATTGCAAGTAAGCTAGAATAGCCAAAAATATCTTGAAAAAAGAAGGGTAAAGTAGGTAGACTCACATTTCCTGATTTCAAAACTTACTAAAAGCAACAGTAATCAAGACAGCATGGTTCTGGGATAAGGATACACGTATAGATCAATGAAATAGAATAGAAAATCCAGAAATAAACCCAAATGTTTATAGTCAACTGATTTTTGACAATGGTTCCAAGACTATTCAATGTGGAAAATATTATTTTCTACAAATTGTACTGGGACAACTGAATAGCCACATGCAAAAGAATGAAGTTTTACCTTTATCTTACACCATATAGAAAAATCAACTCAAAATTGATCAAAGACCTTAATGGAAGAGCCCTTTGTCACCTACTGTTTGCAGTAGAAACATCCCGTTTTGCAAGTTTATCGCATTGCCTCCGGACCACAGAAGTTTGGGAGTCTTGAGGGCTCTTTTAATTTTGAACTCTGCCCTTTTTAGCCCAAGAGATCATCCTCCCACCAATATAATCCATTCTAAAAACTTGATGGGGTTCCTAGGAAACTTGTTTGGGTTCATTCTACTAGTCAAAAGCCATACTCACCAATCTCTTCTAGACAGGCCATTCCTAGCTTGGACTGTGGGTGAGGAGGCTGCAGGGTGTTCTTAAGATTCTTTAAAGTCTTTTTTTTTCCCTAGTTGAAAGAGTCTGTAAGGAATTGATGAAAGTCTTAATGAAGGATCTCTCAGCAACAGATTATTAAGATTCTCTTTACTCTGAGGTCTTTATTTTTGCCTGTTTTTGTGTTTAGTTCGAGAATATTTTGCCATCTGAATAAGATGGGAAAGAGAAACTGTTTGAGGATTTTTTTTCAGTTAAAAAATTTTTTGGTAGAAATGGGGTCTCACTATGTTGCTCGGGTTTGTCTTGAACTCCTGGCCTCAAGCAATCCTCTGACCTCGGCCTTCCGAAGTGTTGAGATTAGAGGCGTGAGCCTTCACGTCTCTAATTTCAGTTTCAGTTTTAATACTAGCAAGCCCTTGCTACTTTATATTCCCCCTAACTTTTGCCTGCTGAACAGTTTCTTTTTTATTTCATCTTTTTTTAGCCATATCTCTAGTGCAGCCATATCTCGAGTATGTATCTAATGTAGCCATATCTCTTAGTCTAGGCAGCCAAATAAACCACTTGGCACCTTCAGCATTCCGCTTGAAAATCTTTGTCAGATCTACCGGTTCATTAGGTACATTCTATTTTTGATGTTACCAAAATCAATAGTTTCACAAAACTTACCACCCCATAATGTGTCATATCTTCTCCAGCTCCAATAACATTCTCTTTATTGTCCTTCAAGCTTTCACTATCCGTTTCTTCATGGCCCTTCCAGCTTCTGCCCACTGCCCAGTACCAATGTCAATGCCGCATGTTTTTGTTACAAAAGAACTCCCGACTTCCAAGTGACAAATTCATTTCTTGTTATCTACTGCTGTGTAAAGAACTGCTCGAAAACTTTCCAATGGCTTTAAACAACAGATATTTTATTATAATACATCTCACAATTTCAGAGGTCAGGAATCCAAACAGGGCTCAATTGGGGTGTAACAAAGGTTACTCTGTGGTGGTATTGAGCTGTCTTCTGGGCTGGTCTAAGCTGGTCACTCACACGTCTGGCACGTTGACGGAGAAGGCTGGGCTCAGCTGGGAGCTTCAACTGGAGTGTCTATACATGGCTTCTCTAGTGTCACAGCCTCAAGGTAGCCAGACTTCTTATGTGGCAGCTCAGGAATCCCAGAGATTGTTCCCAGATAGCTGTGCCAAAGGTGCAAGGCCTCTTATGATTGATCTAAGCTCAGAAGTCCCAGTATCTGCTGCATTCTAATGGTCAAACCAGACACTAAGGCCACCTGGACTCAGGGGAAAGAGAATTAAAATCATCTCTTAATGAGGAAATAGAAAAGAGTTGGTGGCCCTATTTTAACATCTAGATGGATGTATAATTGCCATACAATAAACACACACATTTATAGTGTAAAATTCGGTTAAGTTTTGACACGTGTATATCCATGAATCCATCACCACTATCATGATAATAAACATGTTTGTCGTCCCTACAGTTTTCTCATGTCCCTTTGTAACCTTACCTTCTTCCCTTCATGTGGGTCTCCCAGTTCCATCATCATCCCCTGACCTGTTGTTCTTCTGTCGTTACAGATTATTTTGCATCTTCTAGAATTTTATAGATGGAACTGTACAATATACACATTTTGTCTATTTTATTTGGCATATTTTGAGATTATTCTGTGTTGTAACATGTAAATAATCATTCCTTTTATTGCTGAGTAGTAGTGCCTTGTACGACTAGGAGTTTTTCCCCTCATTTACCCATTAATGGGCATTTGGGTTATTTCTAGGTTTTGGAGTATTCCAAATAGACCTACTAAGAACATTTGTACACAAGTCTTTTGTATAGTCTACCATATGAAACAACTATTCCATTCATTATATCCCAAGAGAAATAAAATCATATATCATATGCTTTTATTTCTCTTGATAGAATATAATGAATGGAATAGTTGTTTTATATGGTAGGTACCTATTGAACATTTTGTGAAACCACCAAACTGATTTCCAATGTGGTTTTACCATTTCACATTCCCACCAGCAGGGTATTAGAGTTCCAGTTGCTTCACATCCTTACCAACATTTGCTATAGTTAATCTTGTTCATTTTACCTATTTTTAGGTGTTTTGTTATCTTGTTGCATTTTAATTTAGCTTGCATTTTAATTTGCATCTCCTTATGATGTTAAACTTCTTTTCATGTGCTTTTTTGCCTTCTGTATATCTTCTTTTGTGAAGTGGTTGTTCAAATCTTTTGCCCCTTTTCTTATTGAGATGTTTTTTACGGAGTGTTGGGAGTTTTCTATGAATTCAGGATGCAAGTGCTTTATCACATATACAATCGAAAATATTTTCTTATAACCTGTGGCCTTTTGTGTGTGTGTGTGTGTGTGTGCACATATATTTTCAGAGACATGGTCTCATTATGTTGCCCAAGTTGAAGTGCAGTGGCTATCCACAAGTGAGACTATATCACATTGCAGCCTCCTCGAAATCCTGGGTCTAAGTGACCCTCCTGCCTCAGGGTCTCATAGCTAGAACTGTAAACATGCACCACTGCACTTGGCCTTTTTGCTACTGTGTCTTTGATGTATTTTAGTGTGAATGAGGTTCCATTTATTTGTTATTTTATAGATCATGCTTTTTGTGTCATATCTCAGAAATTTTTGTCTACCTTGAGGTCACAAAGGTTTTCTCCTATGTTTTCTTTTAGAAGTTTTATAGTTTTAGGTCTTATAGTTAGATCTATAGTTAGATATAGTTATATCTATATATCTATAGATATATAGATATATAGATATCTATAGATATCTATAGATATAGTTAGATCTATAGTTAGATCTCTGACCCATTCATAATTATTCTTATTTGGTGTGACATATGAATAAAAGTTTATTTTTATGCATACAGATAGCTAAATATTCCTATGGCATTTGTTAAAAAGATTATTCTTTCCCCATTAAATTGCCTTGGTACCTTTGTTGAAAATCAGCTGTCCACATATTTGTTTGTGGTCTAATTGTGGTCTCTCTATTCTGTTCCATTGATCTATTTTTACAGCAGTACAACACTGTCTTGATTATTGTAGCCATATAATTCTTGAAATCAGATAGTCAGACTTTCAACTTTGTTCTTTGTCAAAGTTGCTTTGGTTATTCTAAGTCTTTGCATGTCCATATGAATTTAAGAATTAATTTGTCAGTATCTATAAAAAACCTGGTGGGATTTTGACTGGGATAGAATTGAATCTCAAGATCAATTTGGGGAGTATTTACATCTTAACAGTATTAAATTTTGTACCAATGAACTTGGCATATATCTTTATTTCTTTAGATGTTTCATATCTTTAAGCAGTATTTTGTTGTTTTCAATGTACAGGTCTTCTACATCTTTTGTCAGAATTTTCTTCAGATAAAAGTCAATTGATCATAATCCAAAGGATTGTTTTTTATTTCTCAATTATGTTCCATTAACCTACATACTCATCCTTATGCCACTATTGCCATTATTTTGATAACTATAGCTTTATGTAAAACTTTAAAATTGGGTCTGTATTCTTCCAATTTTGTCCCTTTTTAAATTTTTCTATTTTTAAGACAGGGTCTTGTCTTGTTGGCCAGGCTGGAGTGTGGTGGCACAATTACGGCTCACTGAAGCCTCAACTTCCCAGGCTCAAGCAATCCTCCCACCTCAGCCTCTCTAGTAGCTGGGATTAAAGGCATGCACCACCACATCCAGCTAATTTTTGTATTTTCTTTAGAGACAGGGTTTTTCCATCTTGCCCAGGGTGGTCTCAAACTCCTGGCCTCAAGCAATCCACCTGTCTTGGCTTCCCAAAGTTCTGGCATTACAAGCGTGAGTCAACCTGTCCTTCTTTTTAAAATTGTTTAGGTATTCTCGTTTATTTGCATTTGCATATATGTCTTAGGACGAACTTGTCAATTTTTTAAGATATAGCCTGCTGAGATTTTCCTGAGGATTATATTGAATCTATAGAACAGTTTGATATTGTCATGTTAATGATATTGATTATTCCGGTCCATGAACATTGAATGTCTTTCCATTTATTTAGATCTTCTGTAACTTTTCTCAGTAATGTTTTATGATTTCCAGTATATGAGTCTTGAGTTTATTTTGCCAAACTTTTCCTAAGTATTTAATTTTTGGGAACACTATTGTTAAAGAATTGTTTTCTTTCATTTTTTGATTATTTCTTGCCAATATATAAAAATATAACTAATTTTTCTATATTGTTTTTGTACTCTGTAATTTTACTGAACTTGGTTATTAGTTCTAGTGGAGATTTTTTGGTTTTGTTTTGTTTTTTGTTTTTGTTTTTTTGAGACTGAGTCTCACTCTATCGCCAGGCTGGAGTGCAATGGCATGATCTCAGCTCACTGCAATCTCCACCTCCTGGGTTCAATTGATTCTCCTGCCTCAATCTCTCCGAGTAGCTGGGACTATAGGCTCATACCACCATGCCCAGCTAATTTTTGTATTTTTAGTAGAGACGGGGTTTCACCATGTTGACCAGGATGGTCACAATCTCCTGGCCTCATGGGCTGCCCACCTCAGCCTCCCAAAGTTCTGTGAATACAGGCATGAGCCACTGTGTCTGGCCTAGTGGAGTTTTTTAATAGATTACTTGGAACGTTCTATATTCAGGATTGTATTAACTACAAATAAAGACAATTTTTCTTCTCCCTTTCCAATCTAGATGCTTTGTTTGTTTGTTTGTTTCAATGTACTTGCTAGAGCCTTCAGAACAATGTTAAATAGAGATGGCAATAGCATACATCCTGCCTCGTTTCAGATCTTAAGGGGAAAGCAATTATTTCACTAGTAAGTATAATATTGGGTGTAGATTTTTCATAAATGCCCCACATATTAGGACATTGAAGAAAAAATCCACTCATGGATTAAAGAATAAATGATAATAAAAATTAGAATATACACAGAACTTAGTACTAAAACCACTATATTTCAAAACATGTGGGATGCAGGTTAAATGGAATTTGAAAATTTTGTCTTAAATGCCTATATTTAAAAAGAAGAATGACAAGCCAGCAAGGTGGTTCATGGCATAATCCCAGCACTTTGGGAGGCCAAGGTGGGAGCATCACTTGAGCTTAGGAGTGCAAGACCAGCCTGGGCAACATAGGGAGACCCTGTCTCTACAAAAATTAAAAACAGCCTTCTGAAGATGAGTCTTATTGAGAGCATTTGGCTTTGTAGATGAAACTCTGTCATAGAGAGGGTCTTCTCTCCTTGGTTGGATGGTTGGTTAGTTGGCAAGCATTACTTGAGCAGCAATGAAAACTTTAAGAGAAATATCCACAATTTGGTCTTGGGGGATCCTAAAAATTCTAAGTAATGAAACAGTCACTCACCAAGTATATATTCATAGTTTTCCATATGCTTAGCTTTATGTTCTCCCTACCAAGAATTTAGCCAGGTGTGGTGGCATCCACCTATAGTCCCAGATACTCAGGAAACTGAGTCAGGAGGATCACTTGAGGCCAGGAGGTTGAGACTGCACTGAGCCATGTGCATGCCACTGTGCTCCAGCCTTGGTGACAGAGTGAGGAGAAAGAAAAGAAAGAGAGAAAGGGGGTGGGGGAGGGAGGCTGAGAGGAAGGAAAGAAGGAAGGAAGGAAAGAAAATACACAAACTTGGAAAAATTAATGAAGCATCTCAACATGGATAACTAAGTCTTGCCAACAGGTTCAATTATGCAACAAGCAGACACACCCTTCTTGCTTCTTAGTCTCTAGGACACCATCTGTTCTTCTGTGGCAGGTAGATGCAGAAGCACCTGCAGACCAGAGGGAATGCCCACTATTCACAGAGGCGGGCATGGGAATGTGCTCGGGGTGACACCACCCAAGATAAAAGTTCCCTTGGCTTTCTAAAGATATGTGGTAATGCATTGAGAAATCATTCCATTGTTTTCCTACCCCAAACCTTTCTTAAAGCTTCCTTCACATCCTTGTTTCTCAAAGAGTAGATGAGGGGGTTTAGCATTGAGATCACCACTGTGTAGATCACAGCAACTGTGCGGTCCTGGGTCAGGGAGTAGCTGGACCTGGGGCGCAGGTACATAAAAAGTGTTGTGCCAAAGAAGAGGCAGACGGCAGTGAGATGGGATGCACAGGTGGAAAATGCCTTAAACCTGCCCTGGGCTGAGCTCATTCTCAGGATGGTGTTGAGAATTAAGAAGTAGGAGATCAAGATGGTGAGGGTGCAGCTCAAAAGGTTGAAACCAGCAAAAATGAAGAGCAGGATCTCACACAGTAAGGTGTCCACACAAGACAGAGATAAGATGGGTGGTCCATCACAGAAGAAGTGAGTGACCACATGAGCACCACAGAATTTCAGACTAAAGATACAGCTAGTGTAGATAAGAGAATTGAGGAATCCTGCACTGTAGGAGCCCACAATCAGCAAGGCACAGACCCCAGTAGATATGATGGCTGTGTAGAGCAGGGGGTTACAAATAGCGACAGAGCGGTCACAGGCCATGGCAGCAATGAGATAGCACTCACTGGTGGCAAAACCCGCATAGAAGAACATCTGAGTCATGCAGCCAAAATAGGAGATCACTTTCCTCTTGGTCAAGAAGTTCGCCAGCATCTGGGGCACAACTGTGGAGGAGTAGCAGAAATCTAAGAAGGAGAGGCTCTTCGGGAAGGAGTACATGGGTGTGTGTAGGGTGGCATTCACATGGATCAGGAGGAACGTGACCAGGTTCCCCAGCAGAGTGGCAATGTACATGCCCAGGAACACCATGAAGAGCAGCCTCTGGAGCTGGGGGTCGGTGGTGAGGCCCAAGAGCTCAAACTCAATCCCTTGGCTCAGGTTTCCTCCTTCCATGCTTCTCCAGTGCTCTGGGGTGGAGAAAGAAGGCACCACCATGAATGAGGTTGAACTAACTGGGGCTCTGACTGAGTTTAACTCTGCCTAAGGACAGCCTTCCAAAGATGAGTCTTATTGAGGGCATTTGGCTTTGTGGATGAAACCCTGTCATAGAGATGGTCTTCTCTCCTTGGTTGGTTAGTTGGTAAGCATTATTTGAGCAGCAATGGAAAATTTAAGAGAAATATCCACAATTTGGTCTTGGGGGAATCTTAAAAATTCTAAGTAATGAAACAGTCACTCACCAAGTATAAATTCATAGTTTTCCATATGCTTAGCTCTGTGTTCTCCCTATCAGAAATTCAAGAGTGCCTGACCTCGGGAAGCTTATATTCTAGAGACAGTATGTTTTGTGTTTAAGCCATAAATAGTCAGACTACCAAGGTTCAAAGTTGGAACTTTACCATTAACAAGTCGTATAATCTTGGGAATGTTACTTTACCTTTCTGAGTTTCCATTTTTCCATCTGTGAAATAAGGATAGCACCTGTCTCTAAAGATTATTATAAAATTCAGTGAGTTACTTCATGCAGAGAACTTGAACAAATTCCAGCACATTGAGGAAGTTCAAGTAAGTTTAACTATTAGCATTCTCACTAACAAGGTAGACCCAAAACCTAAATACACATGATAAATGAGATGAACCCACAACAAAGCTTAGCAAGCAATCTATCACCTAACAGTATAGACAGAGACACACATGCTAAGCAAGCGTGACTAAACAGGACTTTAGAGAGGCTGTTGATGGCTCATTGGCTCAGCTGGCCCTGTAAAATCAGCACTAGCCAGGCAGTACTGTGGGTACTTAAGGTAACAAGGGCTGAGAGTGTGGAGAGTGTGGTGTAAGACTGTATGGGGGAGCCTCCACCAACGGGAGAGTGCCCCTCATCATTCACAAAGCTGCCCGTCATTTCCAGAGAACAAAATCACGCTGGACTCAGGAGCTGTTGCAGCCAGCAAGGAAGGAACAAAGCATCTCCAAGAGTGAGGCTTCGTGAAATGCCTTTTCTATTTAGAGAGTGAACAAGGCTGTGAATGCATCACCTAAACGCCACTCTCTCCTCTGCCCCATTGGTGCCTCTGCCATGTCTTCCCAAGTAGTTACCTCTGGGTGCTGAACCGGTTAAGCACCCTGCGCTCTTTGGGGAGGACTCTCAGTTACAAAGACTTTGAAGCCAGCAGATGCAACTGAGTAGGACAAAAAGGGGCAAAAGTGAGCTGCCTCCTCTTGCCCTGAGGGGAGTAAATGAATAACACGCCTGTGAAAAGTGTTGGGAGAATTTGGAACAGGAAAGAGCTGGGTTGAGCAGGCAAAGATTCTGACTAATTCCAATGGCATAATTTCCAGAATCATCAAACTACCTGGGCAGGAGAAGATTGTGGACAAACCAATATAGTTTCCAGGCAGGGAATGGAGTCACTATTTGTGTTGATAGAATACTTTGAATAGTGACAAGAAAAATGCTTTTAGAAATGCCCAAAGAGGTAACATGCCCTACTAAAATTGAGACACAAAATGTAAGTCCACATTTGAACAGAGAACATTAGCAACTGCTTTTAGAGCACATGGAATGCAATTTTGTGGCTTATTTCATATCACATAGATGTAACATTCAGCTATCCTTAATCTAACAGCTGCCATTTTATAATAAATCCCACTATTGTAGAATGTCGGCAGTCCTAGATTTGGGTTGCAAATGCCTTTGGTGCCATTGGTGACAAAGGCCAATTCAACTTCAAGGCAAATTAGAGAACTTCAGATAAATGACTGTAAAACTCCCAGAGTGGAAATAACTTGCAGGCACTTCAAGAAAATAGAAAGATGGTCATTAAGAGTGGAGTAGAATTTTGAGACCCAGCTTTCCATCTTCCTTTCTTGATGGATTGTTTCAGTTTAGGTAACAGGTCTGCAAGCATCTCTCTGATTAAAAGAATAAACAAAAAAAGAGAAAAGTAGGAAGGTGAGCAATGCTCAGGACAGTGTGGATGAGGCAGGGGGCCTACACTGGGGTAGAGTGGGGGGATGGGGTGGGGGAGGGTGGTGGGTGATACAGTGGATAGCTGGTCAGAGCCTTCAGATTTATCACTTGCTTTAAACCCACTCTCTCTCTTCTCCTCCCCTTTCCTCTTTCATCTCTCTTCTCCAATCCGCACTAAATTCAAAATTATTCAGAATATAGAGTGACTCAAGGAAAGGATTATGGAGTAACTGGCATCTCTGATAGTTGTTCAAAGGATGCTGGGATTACCACTATTTCTGTTGGCTACAGTTTGTACCTGTGAATGAAATGTGGGAGGAAAACTTAAAGATGATCTTAGCAAATGGGAATGGATTATGGAGTGAAGTGCATAAGCATGACAGCAAATGCCTGGGGTCTGTGGATGAGGGAGGGTGTAGGGAAGAAGCTCTGTTTACATCTGACTCATTGCCCCCTCCCTGGGATAGCACAGTAAGAGCACATGTGGATGTGAAGGGCAGGCAGCCAAGGAAAGCAGCCAGTGAGATTCCTTGAGCAACAGTGATCCAAAACAATGGTTTTTAAACAGTACACTGCCTTGCCCAAGGTTATATGTGCAGGTTCCAGATCCCAACCCACAGAAAATTTGATCCAATAGGTATATAGCTTGCCCCCAAAGTATTAAACCATGGGGTATTTTCAGGAGCAGACACATCTTCCTGAGCCACATATAAATATCTATTCCTAGCTTGTTAGACTTGTCTGTGTCCTGGGAAATCAGCCTGTGGGTAGAATAGTCATCCTGGACATGCTCTTCCCTCCGGAAGACATATCTGTGGTTAACAATTTCCAGAAATCTGGGTTACTACCTGATGATAATCTAACACCAGAGTGTTTCCTCCTTCAAAGTTGCTTCAGACATCCTTAAATAAACCACTGGATTCCAGCATAACACCTGGCTTGATGTCAGAGCTGTTGCTCTGAGGGTCAGAACACAAGCCTTCCATAGAAAAACAACAAAGACAAAGCCAAACTCATTGTGTTCATAGACTGGGGATCCGAGCCTGCCACTGACTTTAGTCTCTCACGTTGTCAGAGGTGTGAGGCAGCCCCACTCTCTGCAAGCTCCTCACAAATGATCTGTGTTGGCAGGAGCCACCCCAGAGCCCACTAGGGAGGAGGACGTGTTCACTGATTAAAGTTTAGGAGGCAGGTGAGAAGGTAGGACTAATTGGCCCCATGTAGGCCCATTCAAATGTCTGAAAAGTTACTAACATCTCTTAAGAGTCTACCTGTGAGGAACCAAGTGGCTGGGAAACTGGGAATGAGGGGAATAGATCCACACAGATCCCTGCAAATAGGCTGATCATTCGCCCCAAAACATTACTCCACTTTGAACCTAAACTTAACTCTTACGTGATTATCTGTACTTCCTCGACACTGGAAAACCAAGTTTTTCTTTCTTCTATGCCAGTTACCCAGTGGACATTTGTGCTGGAGATTAGAGCTGAGGACCTTCCTGCACTTCAAGATTATAGTAAAATTAGAGGCATGTTATGTGGTTCCCAAATAGTTGGGAATTTTCTAGGGATCTTTCTGTTATTGGTTTCTAATTTAATAGTGTATGGTCAGAAAATACATTTTGTATGACTTGATACTTTTGAATTTATTGAGACTTACTTTAAGGCCCAGAATAGGACCTATCTTGGTGAATGTTCTATGTACACTTGAAAGGAATACATATTCTGTTCTGTTGAGTGGAGTGTTCTATCTATAACTGCCAATTAGGTCAAGTTGGTTGGAATTGTTGTTCAAGTCTTTCTAATCTGCAGTTAATCTCATCCAGTGTATGTTTTCATATCAGACATTGTAGGTTTCATCTACAGAAGTTTGTTTTCAGTCTCTTTTTATATCTTGTCTTTACTCATTTTTTGTACATATAGAATACAATTATAATAACTGTTTTAATGTGCTTCTGTACTAACTCTAGTATCTGTGTCATTTCTGGGTCAGTTTCAGCTGCCCTTGCTACCCTGAGACTAATGAAGGAACAAAGACCCTAAGTATCTTATCCATACCTCCAAAAAGCAGCAGTCCACCCAAGGAGAGGAGGCCAGTCAATCTCCCATGGGTCTCACCTACCCCTCACCTCCCCCACCCCATTTATCACCCAACAGGGAACCCTCAGCTTGGGCCCACAGCCCCCATTCAGGGCTGATTACACTGAGTGATTGCTGACCTGTATCTCTCTGGGGTAGGGCCCCCAGGAGACAAGTGAAAAACTTTCAGCCACGACCACTGCTAACGTTCATTCCTCTGATGCCTCCAAGTTAGGGAGAAAACATAAACCCTGAGAACACCCCAGAGCTGCAGGGAAGCCTGGGAGTGCCAAGCCACAATCTATAAGCAACATTCAAGTGAGACAGGAGGCCACACTTTTCCAACAAGGGTTCTTAACCAGGCTGAGTTGGCTGAAATGACAGAAACAGAATTCAGAATGTGGATAGGAATGAAGATCATCAAGATTCAGGAGAACAGCAAAACCCATTCCAAGGAAACTAAGAATCACAATAAAATGATACAGGAGCTGACGGACAAAATACCCAGCATAAAAAAGAACCTAACTGATCTGATAGAGCTGAAAAACACATTAAAAGAATTTCACAATGCAATCACAAGTATTAACAGCAGAATAGATGATGCTCAGGAAAGAATCTCAGAACTTGAAGACTGGCTTTCTGAAATAAGACAGTCAGACAAAAATTAAGAAAAAAGAGTAAAAAGGAATGAACAAAACCTCTGAGAAATATGAGATTATGCAAACAGGCCAAAAGTATGAATCACTGGCATCCTTGAAAGGGTCAAGGAGAAAGCAAACAACTTGGAAAACATATTTCAGGATATTGTTCATGAAAACTTTTCCAACCCTGCTAGAGAAGCCAACAGTCAAATTCAGGAAATACAGAGAATCCTTGCAAGATTCTACACAAAAATACTATCCCCAAGACACATAACTGTCAGATTTTCTAAGGTCAAAATGAAAGAAAGAATGTTAAAGGCAGCCAGAAAGAAAGGTCAGGTCATTACAAAGGGAACCCCATCAGGCTAATGGTAGACTTCTATAAGCCAGAAGAGACTGGGTACCTATATACAATATCCTTTTAAAAAAAAAAAAAAAAACTTCAACCAAGAATTTCATATCCAAACTAAGCCTCCTCAGTGAAGGAGTAATAAGATCCTTTTGAGGTAAGCTAATGCCAAGGGAGTTTATTACCACCAGACCTGCCTCATAAGAGATCTTGAAAAGGAAAGATTACTATCAGCCAATTGAAAAACACATTTACATGCACAGACCACTAACACTATAAAGCAACCACACAAGCCGACATAATAACCAGCTAACAACACAATGACAGGGTCAAATCCACACACATCAATACTAACTTTGAATGTAAATGCACTAAATGCCCCATTTAGAAAGGCACAGAGTGGCAAGCTGGACAAAAAAAGCAAGATCCAATGGTAGACTATCTTCAAGAGACCCATCTCACACACAGTGACACCCATAGGCTCAAAATAAAGGAATGAAGAAAAATCTTCATTCCTTTGGAAATCAGCAAATGGAAATCAGAAAAAAAGCAGGGGCTGTGATCCTGATTTCAGACAAAACAGACTTTAAACCAACAAAGATCAAAAGAGACAAGGAAAGGCATTACATCAGTGTATTAGTCCATTTTTGTACTGCGATGAAGAAATACCTGAGACTGGGTAATTTATAAAGAAAAGAGGTTTAATTGACTCATAGTTCTGCATTGCTGGGGAGGCCTGAGGAAACTTACAATCATGGCAGAAGACACCTCTTTACAGAGTGACAGGGGAGAGTGAGCCCCAGCAGGGAAAATGACAGATGCTTATAAAACCATCAGATCTAATGAGGACTCACTCACAATCACGAGAACAGCATGGGGGAAACCACCTTCAAGATTCAACTACCTCCCACCAGTTTCCTCCCATGACACGTGGGGATTATGGGAACTACAATTCAAGATGAAATTTGGCTGGGGACACAGAACCAAACCATATCAATCAATAAAAGATTTGATTCAACAAGAAGATCTAACTATCTTAAATATACATGCATCCAACACAGGAGCACACAGATTTATGAAGCAAATTCTTAGAGACCTACAAAGAGACTCAGCCTCTCACACAATAATATGCCACTGACAGTATTAGACTGATTTTCAAGGCAGAAAGTTAATAAGATATTCAGTACCTGAACTCAACATTGGACCAAATGGATCTGATTGACCACTACGGAACTCTCCACTCAAAACAATAGAATATACATTGTTCTCATCACCACATGGCACATACTCTAAAATTAATCACACAATTGGATATAAAACAATCCTCAGCAAATACAAAAGAACCAAAATCATACTAAACACACTCTCTAGACCACAGAGCAATAAAAATGGAAATCAAGACTTAAAAAATCACCTAAAACCATGCAATTACATTCAAATTAAAAGTCTTCAATGGCCTTGGGTAAGTAATAAAATCACAGCAGAAATCAAGTTCTTTGAAACTGATGAGAACAAAATTACAACATATCAGAATCTCTCAGACACAGCTAAGGCAGTATTAAGAGGAAAAATTATAGCGCTAAACTCCCCAAGTAAAAGAAAGACTTCAAATTAACAATCTAACATTACAACGAAAGGAACTGGAGAAGCAAGAGCAAATCAACCCCAAAGCTAGCAGAAGACTAGAAATAACCAAAATTAAAGCTGAACTGAAGGAGATTGAGACATGAAAAAAGACATTCAAAAGTTCAACAAATGTAGGAGTTAGGTTTTTAAAAAATAATAACAACATACATAGGCCACTAGCTAGACTAATAAAGAAGAAAAAAGAGAAGATCCAAATAAAATCAGAAACAATAAAAGAGATGCTATCACTGATCCCACAGAAATACGAATAACCGTCAGAGACTAGTGTGAACACATCTTTGCACACAAACCAGAAAATCTAGAAGACACAGATAAATTCCTGGATACATATACCCTTGCAAGACTGAGCCAAAAAGAAATTGATTCCCTGAATAAACCAATAACAATCTTCAAGATTGAGTCAGTCATAAATATCCTACCAAACAAAGAAGGCCCAGGCAGGACTCAATGTATTCACAGCCAAATTTTACCAGATATACAAAGAAGAGCTGGTATCACTTCTACTGAAACTATCCCAAAAAATTGAGGAGAGACTCCTCTCCAACTCATTTTTTTTTTTTGAGATGGAGTTTCGCTCCTGTTGCCCAGGTTGGAATGCAATGGCACAATCTCGGCTCACCACAACCTCCGCCTCCTGGGTTCAAGCGATTTTCCTGCCTCAGCCTCCTGAGTTAGCTGGGACTACAGGAATGTGCTACCACCCTCAGCTAATTTTGTATTTGTAGTAGAGACGGGGTTTCTCCATGTTGGTCAGGCTGGTCTCAAACTCCTGACCTCAGGTGATCCGCCCGCCTTGGCTTCCCAAAGTGCTGAGGTTATAGGCATGAGCCACCATGCCCAGCCTCTCCAACTCATTTTATAAGGCCAGCATCATCCTGATACCAAAACCTGGCAGAGACACAACAAAAAAAGAAAACTGCAGATCAATATCCTTGATCAACATTGATGCAAAAATCCTCAATATAATACTTGAAAATCAAATCTAGCAGCACACCAAAAAATAATCCATCACAATGAAGTAGGCTTTATCTCTGGGATGCAAGATTGGTTCAACATACACATTTATTGATATAAATCATTATTGATATAAATCAATAAATGTGATTATCACATAAACAGAACTTTTGATAAAATTCAATATCCCTTCATGTTAAAAACTCTCAATGAACTAGACATTGAAGGAACATAACTGAAAATAATAAGAGCCACATATAACAAACCCGCAGCCAGCATCATGCTGAATGGGCAAATGCAGGAAGCATTTTCCCTGGAAACCAGTGCAATACCAGGATGCCCTCTCTCACCACTCCTATTCAACATAGTATTAGAAGTCCTGGCCAGAGCAATCGGGTAAGAAAAAGAAATAAAGCACATTCAAATAAGAAGAGAGAAAGTCAAAGTATCTCTGTTTGTAGATGACATGATTCTATATTTAGAAAACCCCATAGTCTTGGTCCAAAAGCTCCTGCAGCTGATAAACTACTTCAGCAAAGTCTCAGGATACAAACTCAGTGTGTGAAAATTACTAGCACTCCTATACAACAACAACAGCAAAACCATGAGCCAAATCAGGAATGCAATACCATTCACAATTGCCATGAAAAGAATAAAATATCTAGGAATACAGCTAACCAGGAAGGTGAAGGATCTCTACAATGACAGTTACAAAACACTGCTCAAGTAAATCAAATGGCATAAACAACGGAAAAGCATTCCATGCCCATGGATAGGAAGAATCAATATCATTAAAATGGCCACACTGCCCAAAGCAATTTACAGATTCAATGCTATTCCTATAAAACTGACAATGACATTCTTTACAGAACAAGAAAAAATTATTTTAAAATTCATATGGAACAGAGGCTAGGTGCAGTGGCTCATGACTGTAATCCCAGTACTTTGGGAGGCTGAGATGGGAGGATCACCTGAGGTCGGGAGTTCGAGACCAGCCTGACTAACATGGAAAAACCCTGTCTCTACTAAAAATACAAAAAAAAAAAAAAAAAAAGCCAGGCATGGTTGGTGGCACATGCCTATAATCCTAGCTACTCAGGAGGCTGAGGCAGGAGAATCACTTGAACCCAAGAGGCGGAGGCTGCGGAGGGCCAAGATCATGCCATTGCACTGCAGACTGGGCAACAAGAGTGAAACTCCATTTCAAAAATAAATAAATAAATAAAAATGAAATAAAATTCATATGGAACCAAAAAAGAGCCCAAGTATCCAAGGCAACTCTAAGCAAAAAACAAAACAAACAAACAGCAACAACAACAATGAAACAAAGCTGGAAGCATCATGTTCCCCAATTTCAAACTATTCTTAGAGAGCTATGGTAACCAAAACAGCATGGTAGTAACACAAAAACAGAAACACAGACCCATGGAACAGAATAGAGAGCCCAAAAATGAGGCCACACCTAGAACCATCTGATCTTCAACAAACCTGACAAAAACAAGCAATGGGGAAGGGAGTCCCTGTTTAATAAATGGTGCCGGGATAACTGTCTAGTCGTATGCTAAAGACTGAGACTGGACCCCTTCCTCACAACATATACAAAAATCAACTCAAGATGGATTCAAGAGTTAAATGTAAAACCCAAAACTGTAAAAACACTAGAAGACAACTAGGCAATACCATTCTGGGCATAGGAATGGGCAAAGATTTCATAACAAAGACACCAATAGCAATCACAGCAAAAACTGAGAGGCTGGGCATGGTGGCTCATGCCTGTAGTCCCAGTACTTTTGGAGGCCAAGGTAGGAGGATCACTTGAGGCCAGGAGTTCAAGACCAATCTGGCCAGTATAGTGAGACCCTCTCTCCTTTAAAAAAAAAAAAAATTGAAAAAACTGACAAACAGGATCTAATTAAAGGTAAGGACAAGCTGGGCATGATGGCTCATGCCCATAGTCCCAGCACTTTGGGTGACCGAGGTGGGCCAATCACTTGAGGTCAGGAATTTGAGGCCAGCCTGGCCAACACACTGAAACCTCGTTTCTACTAAAAATACAAGAAAATTAGCCAGGCATGGTGGCAGGCGCCTGTAGTCCCAGTGACTCGGGAGGCTGAGGCAGGAGAATCACTTGAACCTAGGAGGCAGAGGTTGTAGTGAGCTGTGATTGTGCCACTGCACTCCAGCCTGGGTGACAGGGTGTGACTCCCTCTCAAAAAAAAAAAAAAGTAAGAGCTTCTGCACAGTCAAAGAAACTATCAACAGAGTAGACAGACAACCTACAGAATTGGAGAAAATATTTGCAAACTATGCATCTGACAGAAGTCTAATATCCAGCATCTATCTATAAGAGCTTAAATTTACAAGAAAAAAACAAACCACCCCATTAAAAAGTGGGAAAAGAACATGAACAGACACATTTCAAAAGAAGCCATGTGACCAAAAAGCATATAAAAAAATGATTAATATCACTGATCATTAGAGAAATGCAGATCAAAACCATAATGAGATACCATTTCACACTAGTCAGAATGGTTATTATTAAAAAGTCAAAAATACTGCTGCTAAGGTTTTCACTACAGATGCAAGAAAAATATGTCCTTGTGCTTTCCGTCTATCTAATTGTGGCAGCTGAGATTGAATAGAGGAATACAGGGTAAAAATGGGAAGACAATACTTGAGATAGGTCGGTCACCAGGCTTGGAGTGCAGTGGCATAAGTGGCTCACTACATCTGCCTCCTGGACTCAAACCATCTTCCCACCTCAGCCTCACTAGTTGCTGGAACTACTGGCATATACCCTTATGCCCAGCTAATTTTTGTAGAGACCTGGTCTCGCTTAGTTGTCCAAGCTGGTCTCAACTCCTGAGCTCAAGATCTGCCCACCTCGGCCTCCTAAAGTGCAAGCCAGCCTGGGAGGAGAAATAGTCCCTACCACCCTTACCTCATTGATTACATTTGTTAAAGGTTAGAAGCAAGCCAGTGACTCTGGTCTGCTTGAACGTGAATCTAGTGATTGCGCAATCTGGAATTTGTCCTAGTGTCCAAAATCTGAGCCAGACACTAATTGTGTGAACATCCCCCAAACCCCCATGATTGGAAATAAATACATATTGGGAACTTCAAACTTGAAGAAAAAAAAAAAGTCAAAAATAACAGATGCTTTTAAGGTTATGGAGAAAAGGGAATGGTTATACACTGTTGGTGGGAGTGTAAATTAGTTCAACCATTGTGGAAAGCAGTGTGGCTATTCCTCAAAGAGCGAAAAACAGAACCACCATTTAACCCAGCAATCCCATTACTGTGTATATACCCAAAAGAATATAAATTGTTCTACCATAAAGACACATACACATATGCTCATTGCAGCACTATTCGCAATAGCAAAGACATGGAATCAATGTAAATGCCATCAATGGTAGACTAGATAAATAAAACGTGGTACACATATACCATGGAATACTCTACAGCCATTAAAAAAAGAATGAGATCATCTCCTTTGCTAGAACACAGTTGGAGCTGGAGGCCATCAGCCTTAGCAAACTAACAGAGGAACAGAAAACCAAATACCACATGTTCTCACTTATAAGTAGGAGCTAAATGATGAGAACACATGAACACAAAGAGAATAACAGACACTGGAGCTTTCTTGAAGGTGGAGGGTGGAAAGAGATACTAGGCTTAGTACCTGGGTGACAAAATAATCTGTACAAAAAAAAAATCCCATGACACAAGTTTACCAATATAGCAAACCTGCACATGTATCCCTGAACCTAAAATAAAAATTTTAAGAAAAGTAAAAACAGCTTTGAGGTATAATGCATATACCATACAATTCACACATTTGAAATGTACAAAACAATGGTTTTTAGATTAACTCAACGTGGATAGAAAGAACAAAATTTTTTAAGAAATGGTTTTTAAAATATATTTACACATACGTGCACTCGTCACCACAGCTAGTTTTTGAACATTTTTATCACGTGAAAGAGAAACGCCATACTCTTTAGCTGTCACTTTCCTACCCCTCTGCTTCTATTCCCACCTCAGCCTTAAAGAAACACTGATCTACTTCCTGTCTCTATAGATTTCCCTATTCTGGACATTCATTTGAATGAAATCATAAAGTCTGTGTTTTTTTGTGACTGGTTTCTTTCACTTTGCATAATATTTTCAAGCTTCATCCATATTGTAGCATGGATCAGTATTGCATTCTTTTTATGGCCAGATAGTATTCCATTGTATGGATATACCATATCTTGTTTATCCATTCTTGAGTCAGTGGACCTTTGGGATGTTTTATCCTTTTAGTTAATATGAATAATTCTGCTATAAACATTTATGCCCAAGTTTCTATGTGCACGTTTTCATTTTTCTTGGGTATATACCTAGGAGTGGAATTGCTGGGTCATATCCTAACTCTGTTTAATCATTTGAGATACTGCCAGACTATTTTTCAAAGCAGCTGTATACTTTTACATTCCCACTACCAGTGTTAAGAGGGTTCTAATTTCTCCACATCCTCACCAACAGCTGTTCTTTTCTGACTTTTTGATTCTAGCCAGCCTAGTTGGTATGTAGCAGTAGCTCACTTTTGTCCCTAATGACTAGTGATGTCAAGCCTCTTTTCATGTGGTTTTGTTTTGTTTTGTTTGCTATTTGTGTGTCTTATTTGAAGGAATATCTATTCAGATCCTTTGCCCATTTTTAAATTGGGTTACATGTTTTTCTATTATTGAATTATAAGAGTTTCTTATATATTCCAGCTACAAGTCACTCATCAGATATAGATTATTTACAAATATTTCTCCCATTAGATGAGCTGTCTTTCACTTTCTTGATGGTACCTTTTAAAGCACAAAGGTTTACATTTTGATGCAATCCAATTTACCTGTATTTTCATTTGTTCATGCTCTTGGTGTCATATCTGAGAATCCTTTGCCAAATCCAAGGTCATGGATATTTACCTTCTAAATGTTTTCTTCTACAGTTTTGTACTTTTTATTCTTACATGTAACTCTTTGGTCTATTTTGAGTTAATTTTTGGTGTACAGTCAGGGTTCAGCTCTGGCTGGAAGTGAAGACGAGCATGTGTTCTTGGCTGCAGTAGTCTGGAATCGAATATTCCTCTCTAAAGCAGTCTTGTTTCAAATACCACACACTCTCACCTTTCTTGCCAAACTTGTGTATATTTTCTCAAATAGATATTTGTTCATTTCCTGCTTACCCTTAGGACCGTTTCTAGAGGCTTCATGTGGTTAGTTTGTGTGTGTGTGTGTGTGTGTATGATAATTTTCTTTTTTTTTTTTTTTTTTGAAATGAAGTCTCTATAACTCAATCAAGACAGTTGAAGGTGAGCAAAAAAAAAAAGAAAGAAATTAAGTCTCACTCTGTCTCCCAGGCTGGAGTGCAGTGGCACAATCTTGGCTCATTGCACCCTCCACCTCTCAGGTTCAAGTGATTCTCCTGACTCAGCCTCCCAAGTAGCTGAGATTACAGGTGTGCCCCACCATGCCCGGCTAATTTTTGTATTTTTAGTAGAGATGGGGTTTCACCATGTTAGCCAGGCTAGTCTGGAACTCCTGGCCTCAAGCGATCCACCCATCTTAGCCTCCCAAAGTGCTGGGATTACAGGTGTGAGCCACCATGCCCGACCATTTAAATAATTTTCATCAGTTTCAGTGAAGACAAGGTCAACAGAATGCCTCATGCTGTCATGCCAGAAGTCTATCTCTTACTGATTTCTTGTTAATGATTTTCATGTTAAGTTATATTTTGACTTATGTTAATATTGCTACACCAGCTTTATTTTGATTCAGTTTTTGTTTGTTTGTTTGAAAGGGAGTCTTTCTCTCTCTTCCAGGCTAGAGTTCAGCGATGCAATCTTGGCTCACTGCAATCTCCACCTCCTGGGTTCAAGCAATTCTCCTGTCTCAGCCTCTCCAGTAGCTGGGATTACAGGCATGCGCCACCATGCCTGACTGATTTTTGTATTTTTAGTAGAGACGGGGTTTTGCCATGTTGGCCAAGTGAGTCTTGAACTCCTGACCTCAGGTAATCTGCCCTTCTTGGCCTCCCAAAGTGTTGGGATTGCAGGTGTGTGCTACCATGCCCAGCCTATTTTGGTTAGTCTTTTCCTATTCCTTATTGTTCAACTTTCCTGTGCCATTACGTTTGCAGAATTTCCCAAGCAGACCTGAAACCTGCTGCTTCTAGGATGATGATACACCTAGAACATTTATTTCAGATGTAACTCACCTCACAGTAAACCTTCAGAAATGTACTGAGGCTTTATCAAAAGAGCTGGTATGACTAGGCAGAAATAAAACAAACCATATGAAAGAAACCTTATTAAGAATGGAACAGAATTTTCACTTCAGTCCGTTGTATCATAGGTAGCTGAATGCCTTTGTGAAGACTTGAAAACCAAGAATAATTGCCACATTGATAGAGTGCTGCTGTGTCTGCTTTATGCAGGTATCTTTATGCAGTTAATTTCTCATATCCTTTACTTATCATAAATAAACTCGTGTCTTAAAAGATTTCACCATCACTCTCAGCTTCATCTTTAGACAGTTTTCCTAAAAGTATCCTAAATTTAATATTTACTACTTTTTTTTAAAAATTGACTACTAAAAAGTATATGTATTTATGATGTACAACATGATATTTTGATATATGTCTGCATTGTAGCATGGCTAAATCAAGCTATTAACATGTTCACTATCTCACATACTTAACATTTTTGTGGTTAGAATACTTAAAATCTATGGTCTTAATATTGGCTGTAGTCACCATGATATACAATAGATGTCTTGAATTTTTTCCTCCTGTCCAGATAAAACTTTGTATTCTTTGACCAACGTCTCCACAATCCCTCCACCTCACAGGTTCTGGTAACCACCATGCTATTCTCTGCTTCTAGGAGTTCAACTCTTATAGGTTCTTGATGAAGGTTTATTGATTATATCTTTTTTTTAAAAACAGCTTTTTTTTGAAACAGGGTCTCTCTGTGTCACCCAGACTGGAGTGCAATGGCATGAGCTCAGCTCACTACAACTTCCACCAATGGGTTCAAGTGATCTTCCTACCTCAGCCTCCTGAGTAGCTGGGACCATAGGTACATGCCACCACACCCGGCTAATTTTTGCATTTTTTTCTGTAGAGACGGGGTTTCACCGTGTTGGCCTGGAACTTCTCAGCTCAAGCAATCCACACATCTCAGTCTTCCAAAAGGCTGGGATTATAGGCGTGAACCACCTTCCCTGGACAAAAAAAAAAAAAACCAACTCAATATTGTTGATATTTCTTATTTTTCTAGTCCTTATTTCATTAATTTTGCTCTAATCTTTATTTTTCCCTTCCTTCTACTAACTTTGGGCTTACTTTGTTCTTCTTTTTCTAGTTCCTCGAGGTGCAATGTTAGGTTGTTTATTTGGGATCTGTCTTCTTTTTTGATGTAGGCATTTATTGCTAAAATTTCCCTCTTAGGGTTGCTTTTGCTGCATCCTATAAGGGCTGGTATGTTGTGCATCCATTTGCATTTGTGTCAAGATTTTCAGAGACTGGATCTCAAAAAGGAGGGATATTTCTAAATTTCCCTTTTACTTTCTTCTTTGACCCATTGGTTGCTCAGGAGCATGTTGTTGAATTTCCACATAGTTGTAAATTTTCTAAAATTCCTTGCTATTGATTTCTAGTTTCTTTTTAAAAAATTATTTTCATAGATTTTTTGGAGAACAAGTGATATTTGGTTACATGAGTAAGTTCTTTAGTGGTGATTTGTGAGATTTTGGCACACGCATCACCCAAGCAGTATACACTGAACCTAACTGGTAGTCTTTTATCCCTCACCCCCTCCCACCCTTTCCCTCAAGTCCCCAAAGTCCACTGTGTCATTCTTATGCCTTTGCAGCCTCACAGCTTAGCTCCCACTTATGAGTGAGAACATAGGATGTTTGGTTTTCAATTCGTAAGTTATTTCACTTAGAATGATAGTCTCCAGTTTTATCCAGGTTGCTGTGAATGCCATTAATTCATTCCTTTTTATGGCTGAGTAGTATTCCATCATGTATATATATACCACAATTTCTTTATCCACTCTTTGATTGACGGGCATTTGGGTTGGTTCTTTGTTTTTGCAATTGTGAATTATGCTGCTATAATGTGTGTCTTTTTTGTATAACGACTTATTTTCCTCTGGGTAGATACCTAGTAGTGAGATTGCTGGTTCAAATGATAATTCTACTTTTAGTTTTTTAAGGCATCTCCAAACTGTTTTCCATAGTGGTTGTACTAGTTTAAATTCCTACCAGCAGTGCAGAAGTATTCCCTTTTCACTGCATTCACACCAACATTTATTTTTTTTTTTATTTTTTAGTTATGGCCATTATTGCAGGAATAAAATGGTATCACATTGTAGTTTTGATTTGCATTTCCCTGATCCTTAGTGATACTGAGCATTTTTTCATAGGTTCATTGACCATTTGTATATCTTCTTTTGAGAATTATCTATTCATATCCTTGGCCCAATTTTTGATGGAATTGTTTGTTGTTATTTTTTTTTCTTGCTAATTTGAGTTCCTTGTAGATTCTGGCTATTAGTCCTTTGTCAGATGTATAGATTGTGAAGATGTTCTCCCACTCTGTGGGTTGTCTGTTTACTCTGCTGACTGTCACTTTTATATCATTATGGTCAAAAAAGATAGTTGATATAATTTCAGTCCTCTTAAATCTGTTAAAACTCATTTTGTGGTGTAACATATGACTAGCCCAGAGAATGTTCCATATGTGGTTTAGAAGAATGTGTGTTCTGCTGCTGTTGGATGGAATCCCACTTGTCATTTGTTAGTGTTAGCTTTACTTGCCATCTGTCAAAAAAATTCATTTTTTGACCCATGAATTATTGCTCCTTTTTGTTTAAAAAAAGACTGTTATATATAATGGTCTTTTCTATAGCTTATCTCTCTCCTCTCATGTTTTACTCTAAGAAATTAGAAGAATCAGGAAATGTTTTTAATATCCATCCTGAAAACCTCCTTAGATCACCCATTTCACTAGGTACCTTTTCTACCTTCCATTTTACTGCAGATTATAGTGGTGCTAAACCTTTTGCCACTATGTAACAAGAGTCATGTTTTTCTAGCTTTTTTAGTTTACTTTTATAGTTTAAGGGCTACAAGTGCAATTTTGTTACATGAATATATTACATAGCAGTGAAGTCTGGGCTTTTGGTGCTGCCATCACTTGAATTGTGTACATCGTACTCATTAGTTAATTTCTCATCCCTCTCTCCCTGGTACCCTCCCCACCTCTCCAGTCTTCAGTGTCTATTATTTCACTATGTCCATGTGTACACATTATTTAGCTCCCACTTATAAGTCAGAACATGTAGTATTTGACTTTCTGGTTCTGAGTTATTTCACTTAACATAATGGCCTCCAGTTCCATCCATGTTGCTGCAAAAACATGATTACAGCTGGGCGCGGTGGCTCATGCCTGTAATCCCAGCACTTTGGGAGGCTGAGGTGGGCAGATCATGAGGTCAGAAGATCCAGACCATCCTGACCAACATGGTGAAACCCCATCTCTACTAAAAACACAAAAATTAGCTGGGAATGATGGCGTGTGCCTGTAATCCCAGCTACTTTGGAGACTCAGGCAGGAGAACCGCTTGACCCAGGGAATCGGAGGTTGCAGTGAGCCAAGATTGCACCACTGCGCTCCAGCCTAGCGACAGAGTGAGACTCTATCTCAAAAAAATAAATAAATAAAAAATAAAACCATGATTACATTCTTTTTTATGGCTGATTAGTATTCCATGAAATGTGTATGTATACACACATACACATTATATATATGTACATATAACATACACATAGATGTGTGTATATATTCCATGGTGTGTGTGTGTGTATGTGTGTATATATACACACATATATATTTATATATAACATATACCTGTTGTGTTCCAAAATACTGGTAGATGAAAAAAAAAAAAGAAAATGAAATTAAAAAAAATTTTTCAAAAAATAAAAATAAAAACATACATGTTATATATTTATGTGTATATACATGTGTGTGTGTATTCCATGGTGTGTACATTATGTATATATAATGTTCTTATGTTTTTTATCCAATCATCCATTGATCAACACTTAGGTTGATTCCATTACTTTGCTAGTGCTGTGATAAACATGTAAGGGCAGGTATCTTTTAAAGTAATTATTTGTTTTCTTTGGAGAGATATCCAGTAGTGTGATTGCTGAATCAAATGGTAATTCTACTTGTAGTTCTTTGATAATTCTCCATGCTGTTTTCCATAGAGGTTGTACTAATTTAAATTACCACTAACAGTGTATAAAAGTTCCATTTTCTCTGCATACTCATCAGATCTGTTATCTTTTGACTTTTTAATAAGCACCATTCTGACTGGTGTGAGATGGTTTCTCATTGTGATTTTAATTTTTATATCTCTGGTGATTAGTGATTTCAAGCATTTTTTTTCATATCTTCATTGGCTGCTTGTACATCTTTTGCAAAATGTCTGTTCATGTACTTTGCCCATTTTTTAATGCAGTTATTTTGTTGTCATTGTTGTTGTTTTGAGTTCCTCGTACATTCTGGATATTAGTCCTTCCTCAGATGCATAGTTTGCAAATATTTTCTCTCATCTGCAGGTTTTCTGTTCACCCTGCTGATTATTCATTTTGCTCTGTAGAAGCGTTTTTGTTTAATCAGGCCCCATTTGTCTATTTTTGTTTTTGTAGCATTTGCTTTTGAGGTCTTAGTTGTGAACCCTTTGTCTAGGTGAATATCCAGAAGAGTTTTTCCTAGGTTTTCTTTTGGGGTTTTTATAGTTTCAGGTCTTACATTTAAGTATTTAATACATCTTAAGTTAATTTTTGTATGTGGAGACAGAGTGGTACAGTATCATTCTTCTGCATATGGCAATTCGATTTTCCCAACATGGCCGGGCGCAGTGGCTCATGCCTGTAATGGCAGCACTTTTAGAAGCCAAGGCGGGCAGATGGCTTGAGTTCAGAAGTTCAAGACCAGCCTGGCCAACGTAGCGAAACTCCATCTCTACTGAAAATACAAAAGTTAGCCAGGTGTGGTGGCAAACACTTGTATACAATCTCAGCAACTTGGGAGACTGATACATAAGAATCTTTTGAAGCCAGGAGATAGAGGTTGCAGCCTGGGCAATAGAGTGAGACTCTGTCTAAAAAAAAAAAAAAAAAAAAAAAAAAAAAAAAAAAAAGCCAGCCACAATGGCTCACGCCTATAATCTCAGCACTTTGAGAGGCCGAGGCAGGTGGATCATGAGGTCAAGAGATGGAGACCATCCTGGACAACATGGTGAAACCCCGTCTCTATTAAAAATACAAAATTAGATGCTCATGGTGGTACGCGCCTGGAGTTCTAGTTACTCAGCAGGCTGAGGCAGGAGAATCGCTTGAATCTGGGAGGCGGAGGTTGCAGTGACTGAGATCACCCCAACTGCACTCCAGCCTGGCAACGAAACAAGACTCCATCTCAAAAAAAAAAAAAAGAATTCCCAGCACCATTTATTGAAAAGCGTCCTTTTCTCAGTGTATGTTTTTGTCAACTTTGTCAGAGATCAGTTGGCTGTGGGTATATGGCTTTATTACTGGGTTCTCTATTCCATTCCATTGATCTACTGTGTCTATTTTTATACCATGTTGTTTTGGTTACTATAATCTCGTACACTGGCTATATTGGACATGAGTGTTCTTTCAGAGCACAATTTGGCTGTGATTTTCCACATTTTTGTTTCACTGTAACAGCTTGCACATCTTGTGCTAGAAAAGAATTTTCCACAGCTTATGTCAGCTCAAGTTCTGAATTATTTCTTTGTGCAACTTGTTCTACTCTGGGTGTGGACAATTTATTTGCATCTAAGAATGATTCAACAGATGCATTCTCTAAAATGTCACTGAGATAGTACAGTTTTATTCTACTTTGTCTTCTGAGAGTTGAAAGACGTTTTTCTTTTTAGTTTGAGGTAACTTCTTTGCCAAAGCTCTTGTTCAAGATATGCCTGAACTAAATTTGTAGATACTTTTGATTTCTCCCAATTATTAGAATCTTACGATAGAGTAAGAAGACAAGTCTGTTGGTTCAAGTCAATGTTTCCTGTAGTGATAAATATCTCTGTCAAGATTTAACATTTCTATGTATGTAAACTCCAACTATTTCTGAAATTCATCAGCTTTCACCTGATTCTGATCAAGAAAGACATTATTCTCAGAAGTGCTTCTGTAGATCACACCAAAATACTCACTAAAAGAGGAAAGCACATTCCTATGAGCTTTAAACTGGTCTCCAGTTTTCAGTAACACCTTCCTCATGCTTCTTTAAGTCCACACTGGCAGCCTTCTGAAAGGCTATCAGAATTTACGAACAGTCTCCTCAATAAATTTTAGGCTTTCGGTGACACTTTCCTCAAAGTTCTTCAGCTTCTGCCCACTATGAATGCCACTCCAACTTTTTAGATTTGTATATGGCAGCATCTCACATTCATGTACCAAAATCTGTATTAGTTACTTATTACTGTGTGACAAATTGCCCTAGAAGTTAGCAGCTTTTAAAACAACAATAAATATTGGCCAGGTGTGGTGGCTTATGCCGGTAATCCCAGGACTGTGGGAGGCAGAGGAGGGCGGATTACCCTGAGGTCAGGAGTTCAAGACCAGCCCGCCAGCATAGTGAAACCCCATCTCTACTAAAAATACAAAAATTAGCTGGGCGTGTTGGCACGCGCCT
The DNA here is from genome assembly GCA_004027715.1 of Plecturocebus donacophilus. Classification (NCBI taxonomy): domain Eukaryota; kingdom Metazoa; phylum Chordata; class Mammalia; order Primates; family Pitheciidae; genus Plecturocebus; species Plecturocebus donacophilus. The sequence goes on from PVKP010022028.1 coordinate 32,565, forward strand.
GTAATCCCATCTACTCAGGAGGCTGAGGCAGGAGAATTGCTTGAACCCGGGAGGCAGAGGTTACAGTGAGCTGAGATCGTGCCACTGTAGTCCAGCCTGGGCAACAGAGTGAGACTCCAAAAAAAATAAAATAAAATAAAATAAAAAACATTTACTATTCACATAGTTTTCTCTGGATCAGAAATTTGGGAGCATATAGTTAGGAAACTGTGGCTTGGCTGTCTCATGGGGTTGCAGTTACATTGTCAATGAGGGCTGCAGTCAATTGAAGACCAAAAGGATAAGCTTAGAAGATAACTTACTCATATGGCTGCTGTCAGTGCTGTCAGCAGGAGGCCTCAGTTTTTCTTCACAGGGCTATCTGAGTCTTCTCATGACATGATAACTGCCTCCCCACATAGAAAGTAGCAATGTATTTTATGACCTTGGACATCTCAGAAGGCACATATACTTATTTTCGCAATATTCTATTGATTCTGAGGTCAACCCTATTCAGGGATGGTGAGGGTCAAGGGGTGCTCACTACCATGGTCAAATACAGAGAATAATAGGAGAAATTCATTTAGTATCTTAAAAACTAGCAAAGGAAAAAACAAGAAAAGGATTAAACATGTATCCTGCATGTCTTTTGTAAACTGCATCTAAAATATAAGGGAAAAGGTTGAAAGTAAAAATATGAAGAGTGTGTGTGTGTGTGTGTGTGTGTGTGTGTATTGGGCGTACATTAACCAAAAGAATGCTAGTATAGCTATGCTCATATCAATCATAGTAGACATAAAGAGGAAGAGCATTACTAGAGACAAAGAAGGACATTGTATAATGACCAAGGGGCCAATCAAACATAAGGAAATAGTTACCATAAAACCGTATACATTTAATAACATAACCTCAAACACATATAAAGCAAAACCTGACCAAACATAAAGGAGAAATAGAAAAAATTACAATCATAGTTGAAGTGTTTAACACATCTTTCTTGGAAGATCATAGGACAACTGGACAACAATATTGGCAAGGATATAGAGATACGAACAGGACAATTAATAAACTTGACATACATAGAACACTGCATCTAACCACCACCGAATATACATGCTTTTCAAGATTTATGGATATTTACCAAAATAGAGCATATACCTATTACCAAAATAGAGCATATACCTATCTGTTATGACATGTCTCCAAAAACTTTAAAGGATTGAAATAGTACAGACTATGTTTTCTTCATGAATACTGTGGAATTGAGCTGTAAATCACCATGATAACTATAAAATCCCCAATTGCATAGAAAATAGGTAATAAACTTTTATATAGCCTGAGTCCAAATTAAATCACAATTCTTTCCTGTTAAATAAATTAATCACAATGGCATTAAGATGCTACAAAGGTTATAAACATAAGAGAATACTATCAACATTATGTCAGTAAGTTTAGAATTTAATTAAAATATTTAAAAATTCTTCGGCCAGGCATGGTGGCTCACGCCTGTAATTCCAGCACTTTGGGAGGCTGAGGCGGGTAGATCTTCTGAGGTCAGAAGTTCAAGACCAGCCTGGCTAATGTAGTGAAACCCCATCTCTATTAAAAATGCAAAAATTAGCCGGGTGTGTGGTGGTATGCACCTGTACTCCCAGCTACTCTGGAGGCTGAGGCAGGAGAATTACTTGAACCTGGAAGGCAGAGGTTGCAGTGAGCCAAGATCATCCATTGCACTCCAGCCTGGGCAACAAGAGCAAACCTCCATAAAAAAAAATTCTTGAAAAACATGACTTACCAAAATGGACAAATAAACTGATAATTTGAATAATCCTATACCTAATAAAGATTTAAATCTTTTATCTAAAAGTTCCTTACAGGACAGGCAAAGTGGTTCACACCTGTAAACCCAGCATTTTGGGAGGCCAAGGCAGAAGAATTTCTTGAGCCCAGAGGTTGAGACCAGCCTGGGCAATGTGGTAAGACCTCATCTCTACAAAAAAAACTCAAAAAATGAGCCAGGCATGTTGGTGTGCACTTGTAGCTTCAGCTACTTTGGAGGCTGAGGTGGGAGGATCACTTGATCCAAGAAGGTAGAGGCTACAGTGAGCCAAGATTGCACCACTGCATTCCAGCCTGCACGACAGAGTGAGATCTGTCTAAAAAAAAAAAAAAAAAAAAAAAAATCGTACAAAGAAAACTCTAGGCACTGGTAGGTTTATCAGTAAAATTTCCAGGGGAGGTCTGTGTGTGGTGACTCACGCCTGTAATCCTAGCACTTTGGGAGGCCAAGGAGGGTGGATCACCCAAGGTCAGGAGTTCAAGACCAGACTGGTCAATGTGGCAAAACCCCTTCTCTACTAAAAATACAAAAATTAGCCTGGCATGGTAGAGAGTACCTTTAATCCCAGCTACTCAGGAGGCTGTGGCAGGAGAATCACTTGAACCCGGGGGAGGAGGTTGAAGTGAGCTGAGATTGTACCACTTCACTCCAGCCTGGGCCAAAGAGTGAAAATCCATCTCAAAAAAATCCAGGGAACAAGTTCTTAGGACCTCCTGAGGTCTATGTTACAGCAGAAAACTTAAAAGAAAGAAAAAAGGAACACCCAGATACATAAAGCAAGTTCTTAACAACATACAAAGAGACTTAGACTCCCACACAATAATAATGGGAGACTTCAACACTCCACTGTCAATATTGGATAGATCAACGAGACAGAAAATTAAAAAGGGTATCCAGGACTTGAACTCAAATCTGGACCAAGGGGATCTAATAGACATCTACAGAACTCTCCACCCCAAATCCACAGAATATACATTCTTCTCAGCACCACATAGTGCTTACTCTAGAATTGACCACATAATTGGAAGTAAATCACTCCTCAGCAAATGCAAAAGAACAGAAATCATAACAACCAATCTCTAAGACTACAGTGCAATTAAATTAGAACTCAGGATCAAGAAACTCACTCAAAACCACACAACTACATGGAAATGGAACAACCTGCTCCTGAATGACTACTGGATACACAATGAAATAAAGGCAGAAATAAAGATGATCTTCAAAACCAATGAGAACGAAGACACAACGTACCAGGATCTCTGGGACACAGTGAAAGCAATGTCTAGAGGGAAATTTATAGCACTAAACACCCACATGAGAAGCAAGGAAAGATCTAAAATTGACATCCTATCATCACAATTGAAAGAACTAGAGGAGCAAGATCAAAAAAATCCAAAAGCTAGCAGAAGACAAGAAATAACTAAGAGCAGAACTGAAGGAAATAGAGACACAAAAAAACCCTTCAAAAAACCAGTGAATCCAGGAGCTGGTTTTTTGAAAAGATCAACAAAATAGATGGACTGCTAGCCAGACTAATAGAAAAGAGAGAAGAATCAAATAGATACAATAAAAAATGATAAAGGTGATATCACCACCAATTCCACAGAAATACAAACTACAATCACAGATTACTACAAACAACTCTGTACACATAAACCAGTAAATCTAGAAGATATGGATAAATTCCTGGACACTTACACCCTCCCAAGACTAAACCAGGAAGAAGTTGAATCCCTGAATAGACCAATAACAAATTCTGAAGTTGAGGCAACAATTCATAGCCTACCAATGAAAAAAAGTCCAGGTCCAGATGGGTTCACAGTCAAATTCTACCAGATATACAAAGAGGAGCTGGTACCATTCTTCTGAAACTATTCCAAACAATACAAAAAGAGAGAACCTTCCCTAATTCATTTCATGAGACCAACATCATCCTGATACCAAAACCTGGCAGAGACACAACTGAAAAAGGAAATTTCAGGCCAAAATCCATGATGAACATCAATGCAAAAATCTTCAATAAAATACTGGCAAACCAAATGCAACAGCACATCAAAAAGTTTATCCTTCATGATCAAGTAGGCTTCATCCTGGGGATGCAAGGCTGGTTCAACCTATGCAAATATATAAATGTAATCCATCACATAAAGAGAACCAAAAACAAAAACCACATGATTATCTCAACAGATGCAGAGAAGGCCTTTGACAAAATTGAACAGCCCCTTATGCTAAAAACACTCAATAAACTAGGTATCTATGGAATATCTCAAAATAACAAAAGCAATTTACGACAAACCCACAGCTAATATCATACTAAATGGGCAAAAACTGGAAGCATTCCCTTTGAAAACTGGCACTAGACAAGGATGCCCTCTCTCACCATTCCTATTCAACATAGTACTGGAAGTTCTAGCCAGAGCAATCAGGCAAGAAAAAGAAATAAAGGGTATTCACTTAGGAAAAGAGGAAGTCAAACTGTCTCTATCATTTGTCTCTATTTGCAGATGACATGATTGTATATTTAGAAGACTCCATTGTCTCAGTCCAAAATCTCCTTAAGATGATAAACAACTTCAGCAAAGTCTCAGGATACAGAATCAATGTGCAAAAATCAAGCATTCCTATACACCAATAACAGACAGAGAGTCAAATCATGAGCAAACTCCCATTCACAATTGCTACAAGGAGAATAAATTACCTAGGAATACAACTAAGAAGGAACATAAAGGACCTCTTCAAGGAGAACTATAAGCCACTGCTCAAGGAAATAAGAGAGGACCCAAACAGATGGAAAAACATTCCATGCTCATGATTAGGAAGAATAAATATCATGAAAATGGCCATACTGCCTAAAGTAATTTATAGATTCAATGCTATCCCCATCAAGCTACCACTGACCTTCTTCACAAAACTGGAAAAAACCACCTCAAACTTCATATGGAACCAAAAAAGAGCCTGCATAGCCAAGACAATCCTAAGCAAAAAGAACAAAGCTGGAGGCATCACACTACCTGACTCCAAACTATACTACAAGGCTACAGTAATCAAAACAGCATAGTACTGGTACCAAAACAGAGATATATAGACCAGTGGAACAGAACAGAGGCCTCGGAAGTAATGCCACACATCTACAACCATCTGATCTTTGACAAATCTGACAAAAACAAGCAATGGGGAAAGGGTTCCCTGTTTAATAAACGGTGTTGGAGAAAACTGGCTAGTCATGTACAGAAAGCTGAAACTGAACCCCTTCCTGACACCTTATACAAAAATTAACTCCAGATGAATTTACCATAAAAACTCTAGAAGAAAACCTAGGCAATGCCATTCAGGACACAGATATAGGCAAGGACCTCATGGCTATAACACCAAAAGCAGGAGAGATCCAAGATGGCCGATTAGCAACAGCTCAGGAATGTAGCTCCCAGTCAAAGCGCAGAGAACGAGTGGACGCCGCACTTTCCGACGAATTTTTGTTGCCCACAGACCGGGAGATTCCCGGCAGAGGAGCCACACGGGTCGCCAGCGTGACTCTTTTGGCCGGCGCGGCTGTTTTGCGGTGCCCCAGTGCAGCGCTTCTCGGTGCGGAGTATACGGGAGGGACAGGCTCGGCTGGTCCCATCCCCACAAGGAGAACAGCAATTGGAAGCACTGAGGACTGAGAACAAGCACAGCTGAACCCAGGAAGGCCCAGCTCTGTGGGGAAGGGGCGCCCCCCGAAGGAAAACTAAGAAACAGAAAAAACTTCATCACCAACAAGCCGGACGTCCACTCAGAGACCCAATCTGAAAGTCGGCAATTACAAAGACAACAGGTGGATAAATCCACAAAAATGGGAAGAAACCAGTGCAAAAAGG